>CATIWR010646487.1:0-12566 GCA_949677035.1 Omphalea diandra | reverse complement strand
TTTGTGGTGGTACCGGGGGTGCCTCCGCCTCTTTAAACCCCCCCCCCCCCCCCCCCCCCCCGCTTCTTGATGCCCTAGTCTAACAAATGGTATCAGAGCCAAGTTTCACTAAAAAAAAAACCTTAATTGAGTGAGTATGGATCAATGGCACAAGAAGGAATCCACACACACCTTAAGCCTCATTTTGATGGAGCAGACTATACTCATTTGAAGTATAGGATGAAGATCTATCTTGACACTAATGTGGTGGATCTATGGGATGTTGTTATTAAAGAATGGAAGCCACCCACTAAAGTGGTAGATGGGAGTGAAGAGCTAATCCCTAAAGAAGAATGGGTTGAAACATACAGAAGTTCCAATGGCAAAAACAAAAGAGCCATGGCAATCCTTCTAGGTTCTCTCTCAAGAGAAGAAATTGGAAGGGTACAATATTGCCAAATTGCTTATGGCATTTGGAAAGCATTGGAGAACTATCATGAGGGCACCACCTTGATTAAATCCAATCGACTTGAATGTACATGACAAAATGTGAGTTATTCATGATGAAGGAGGATGAGAGCATAACAGATATGACAAACTGGCTTCTAGCTATTGTCACCAACATGAAAAAGTTTGGTAGGGTTCTTATAAACCATGAGGTAAACTCCAAAATTCTAAAGTCTTTACCTCTTGAGAAATAGGGAAGATGCCAACGAATGTTTTGATAGGCAAACTCTTGACTCATGAGTTGGCCTTAAAGAAAGATGAGAAAACGAAGAAAATGAAGGGCTAAGGACAAAAATCTGAAAAGCAAGAAAGGAAGACATTGGCACTTAAATCATCTTTAAAAGAAAAGGAAGTAGAAATAACATCAAGTGAAGAGGAGAGTGACAATGAGGAGGAGGAACTTGCAATGCTCTCTAAAAGGACAAATGAGCTTATTAGAAGGATAAAAGAAATAAGGAACTTTAAGAAAGTAACTCTTAATCCTAAAGATAGATCAACCGATATCACTTGTTGTGAGTGTTGCAAGCAAGGTCACACTAAGTATGATTGCCCTAAACTAAAGAAGAAGAAGAAAGGGGACAAAGAGAAGAAGAAAAGCTTTAAAGCCACTTGGGATGACAGCTCAAATAAAGATGATGAAGAAAAGGAGATTGCTAATATATGTTTCATGGCTCAAGAGGACTCTCCTAATGAGGTAAGCACTTCATCTCATTCTAATTATGAATATGGTGATTTAGATGATGTAGATGATGAGCTTCTAGAAGCTCTCACAATAAAATGTGACAAATATAAGTAAAAAATGAAGACTTATAAGAGGAAGTGCATAAAATTAAAGGATGATTACAAATCCCTTAATAGCCTTATAAGTGAATTGAGGGCTTCAAATGAAGAACTTAAAAAATTTATAAAAAATCTTTCCAAATCATCTTCATCACTAGCTTCATTAAGAAAAGGGAATGACTCTTTAAAAAGAGAAGTCATTGAGCTTAAAAGCATTATCTCTAAATTTCATAAGGGTGAAGAAGCTTTGGATACACTCATAATATCAAAAAGGCCTCCCTTGATTAAGCATGGTCTAGGTCTTAATGAAGCCTCATACTCCACACCTACACTCACTACATTCGTTAGAGCCTCAATACCTCAAACTTCAAGTATTGAGGTTGTTGTTAAGAAGAGTGCCCAAAGCACTAGACCCCCAAAGCATAAGGAGAAAGAGAAAGTGCAACAAGGTTCAAAGTCTACTTCTAAAAGAGCTAATCATGCTTACATGTACAATAAGAAGCATATTAATCCTAACACACATAAAAAAAATTCATATCACATCCTTACATACATGTCATGTTCTCATACACATCATATTAGTATGAGAAAATTCCCCACTCATACCAAGACAATGCATAGAAGAAAGATATATAAGTATAAGTTTCAATGCCATTATTGCATAAGACATGGACATATTAATGTTTATTGTTACATTAGGAAGACTCACCTCAAATTAGAGGACCCTTCAATACCTAACTCTCTAGGGCCCAAGTATGTTTGGGTACCAAAGAAGAAATGATTTATTTATGTTATGAGGGGTGTTTGGCAACCACTAATGAATCAAACGATTGACATATGGATAGTGGATGCTCAAAACATATGATAGGCAATAGGAAGTTATTCATAGCCCTAAAGGAAAAAGAAGGTGGTAATGTCATATTTGGTAACAATGCCAAGGGTAAGGTAATTGGCATTGGAACCATTAGTAAGAATGGTTGCTTTTTAATTAATGATGTTTTGTTAGTTGATGGTTTACAACATAATTTGGTAAGTGTAAGTTAATTATGTGACAAAGGTAATAAAGTCACCTTTAACCCTAGAGAATGTCGAGTTACCACATTAGTGGATAAAAAGGTTATTTTCAAGGATGAAAGGAAATGCAATGCCTATCTAACTAACTTAGATAATTTGGCTAACCAATCTTTTAAATGTCTTATGTCTCTTAGTAATGAAGCTTGGCTATGACATAGAAGACTTAGATATGTTAGCATGGAGCTCTTACAAAGCTTATCTAAAGGAAAGCTAGTGGAAGGCCTTCCTAAGCTAAGTTTCTTAAAAGATAAGACATGTGGTCCTTGCCAAATGGGGAAGCAACATCAATCTTCCTTTAAAGCTAAAAATGTTGTAAGTACATCTAAACTTAATCAACTAATTCATATGGACTTAATAGGACCTACTAGGAGTGCTAATTTAGGTGAAAAACATTATGCACTAGTCCTAGTTGATGATTATTCCATGTTTACTTAGGTATCCTTTCTAGCTCATAAGTATAATACCTTTGATGATTTTAAAAGTTTTGCAAAAAGAATTCAAAATAAAAAGGGTTAATTCATTTCTTCTATAAGAAGTGACCATGGAAAGGAATTTCAAAATGAAGCTTTTGAATCTTATTGTTTAGAGAATGAAATTTTTCACAATTTTTCAACCCTTAGAACACCACAACAAAATGGCGTAATAGAAAGGAAAAATAGAACACTAGTAGAGATGGCTAGAACTATACTCAATGAGTATTCTTTACCAAATTACGTTAGGCTGAACCATTAATACCTTGTGTTATATAGCAAATAGAGTTTTTAAATGACTCATTCTTAATAAAACATCTTATGAGCTATGCAATAATAGAAAACCCAAGATATCATACTTAAGAGTATTTGGATGCAAGTGCTATATATTGAACACCAAGGATAATCTTGGGAAATTTAACTCAAAAACTAATGAGGGTATATTCTTAGTTATTCCACCTGTAGCAAGGCCTATAGAGTCTTTAACAAAAGTTCTATGGTTGTTAAAGAGTCTATAAATGTTGTTTTTTATGAATCTAGTAAGCTTGATCTTAGCAAAGGTTCTTTTATTGATGATCTTGTAGGTGACTTTGAATTATTGGTGATACTTCAAAGAGTGTAAGTGTTAGATCTTAACTTAATCTTTTAGATAATAACCTTGTCTTTGTTTCTCAAATTGAGCCAAAATTGATTAATGAGGCGCTTGATGATGAAAGTTGGGTGATTGTTATGCAAGAGAAACTCAATCAATTTGAGAGAAATAATGTATGGGAACTTATTCTTAGGCTAAGGAACACCAAATTATAGGTTGCAAATGGATGTTTAGAAACAAGTTAGATGAGTAAGGATTCATTACTAGGAATAAAGCTAGATTGGTTGCAAAAGGTTACAACCAAAAGGAAGACATAAACTATGATGAAACCTACCCCCCTGTTGCAAGGTTAAATGCCATTATGATACTTTTGGCTTATGCATGTCATATGAATTTTAAACTTTTTCAAATTGATGCCAAAAGTGCTTTTCTAAATGAGGTTATTAAGGAGGAAGTTTATGTTGAACAACCTCCTAGTTTTGAATCACATAGTTTTTCCAAATTATGTTTCTAAATTGAATGGATTCTTATATTGGTTGAAACAAGCTCCAAAAGCTTAGTATGAAAGGCTTAGATAATTTCTTTTGAAAAATGATTTTGAAAAGGGAAAGGTGGACACAATTTTATTTGTAAAAAGGCACAAATATGATACACTAATAGTACAAATTTATGTTGATGATATCATTTTTGGTGCTAATAATGACCCTCTTTGTAAGGATTTCGCTAAGTATATGACTAGGGAATTTGAGATGAGCATGATAGGAGAGTTCAAGTTTTTCCTTAGTCTACAAATTAAGCAAACCAAAGAAGGGATCATTATCAACCAAGCCAAATACACAAAGGACATACTCAAGAAATTTGGCATGAATGGATGCAAAGTAGCAAAAAACACCCATGAGTGGTACCATCAAATTAGACAAAGATGAATAAGGTAAGACAGTTGATGAAAAAAGATATCGAGGTATGATCGTTCTCTACTATATCTTACTACTTATAGACCAGATATTATGTTTAGTGTATGTATGTGTGCTAGATTTCAATCATGTCCCAAAGAATCACATTTAAATGTTATCAAAAGGATTTTTAAATATTTGTATGGCATTCTACACTTAGGTCTATGGTATCCTAGAGATTCTTCTTTTAGTCTCATAGGTTACTCAAATGCGGATTATGCTGGTAGTCTATTAGATAGAAAAAGTACTTTTGGAGCTTGCCAATTTATAGGAGAATGCTTAGTATCTTGGTTTATGGTTAGTATCTTGGTTTAGCAAAAAGCAAGTTTCAGTTGGCTTATCTACAGTCGAAGCTGAGTATGTAGCTATGGGTTGTTATTGCACCCAAATGCTTTTGATGAAACAACAATTAAAGGACTACGACAAAGTTGTCGATCACATTCCTATCGAATGTGATAACACTAGTGCAATTAATCTCTTTAAGAATCCCATCCAACACTCTAGGAGGAAATACATAGATATTCAACATCATTTTCTTAGAAATAATGTCCAAAATGGTGATGTTATATTAGAAATTATAGACATAACTCAGTAACTTGTAGATATTTTCACTAAACGTTTAAATGAAGAAAGATTGAACTTCATTAAGAAAGAATTGGGAATGCTTGATGGAAGCTCTCTAAAGTGAAAACTTGATCTTTTGTTTGATTGATATATGTTTGGTTGAATGTGATATTTATCCTTGGATGTCTTAAATTTCAATGCAATTGTGCTTTTCTACATCAAATTACATAAATTAAGCATTAATATATTAAGTGGATCACAACTTGAAATGTCAAATTTTGCTTTTTCATGATTATCCTTCTTACCTTGTACTTCGATGTCGCTATCCTTGACTCACGGTCACGAATTATAATATCATCTCACCTGGCTGACAACCATCAATTTGCGATCATGACTTTTGCTCTACACTGCGAATTTTGTCAAAAATTCAAATTTTTTACCATTGGATGTGTCAGTTCCTAAGAATTTTTTATTCATTACATGCATTTTTCAGAAATTCACGGTCGCGACTTTGAATTCACGATCGCGATTTATAGTAACTACCACACATTTATTTGATTTGACCGTCAACCATTTCCAACCCTTCATTAATCATATTCTAGTCATTTGTAGCTATTTATTCACCCTTTCTATGGCTATATAAACCCCTAAACAGTGATTTTCATCACCACATCCTACAACAATTCATCTAACTTCTCTCATTCTCTTAAACCTTTTTAATCTTTCTGCTCTTTGAAATGGCTCCTAAGAAAGCATCAAGAGCAGAGAAGGGCAAGGCAATAGCCCAACCATCTGCACCACCAGCCCTTCATCAAATGAAAGGGATTACAAAAGAGGAGAAGGATCGTTATAAAGCCAAAGCCTCGAAAATCATCCCTCCAAACAAAATACCATTTACCTTTCTTCTAAAGTCTCTAAAGATTAAAGACGAGTTTCACACGTTTCTCTCCAACTTTGGATCCAACCTCTTCCATTTTTAAGTTATAGATAATATTCTATTCATTATCTTCGCCCTTGATGTTATTTACTCTGAATTTTGGTCCGAAGTTTCAATTTAGACCAAGCATGATCCCTAAACTTCTTTAGCTAAATACATCAAAACCCTTCCTTTTTGGTTACTTCCCTATATCATCACCTTCTCCATTAATGCTAGAGGTGATGGTAATGAAAAAGTATCTCAAAAAGACCTTACATTTCTTTTTTGTCACTTCTTTTTTAGTTACTTCTCCAGTCGCTATCTTGTGGATCAATTGATCCACATGAGCACTAAACCTAAGAGTCAATTTCTTCTTCCTTCACATGTAACTACCATCTATAGATTTGTTGGGCTCTTAATGAGGAAAATGAAAAATTCCTCACAAGAAAATCCTTCCTTCCCAAAATTTCTAGACCTCACCTATCTTATCAATGCCAAAGCCATTCACCTAGACTTCTATGCCTATACCTTGGCTGCATTTAGGGCCAAAAAGATGGAACCATCTCAAGCCTCCAAAAGAAAAAGGCTTGTCATTGAAGAAAGAGCAATACCAATCCCTCCTCCTCCAAAAAAAAATCTAAATCTAAACTTTCTCTTACCACCATCAACCAAAAGTTATATAAGGTGATGTAGATGTTGAAGAGAAGATTTCTCCTTATTTCTCACCCTCACAGTTATCTAGTGGACTTGCAAGAGAAGATGGGTGTTCCTCCATGCCATCTTTTTGATTTCGTGGATTATGAGGATACACCAGAGAAGGAAGACAACCAAGGGGTCAAAGAAGGCGAAGAAACTGAAGGAGGAGATGACAATGAAGAGCAAGATGATTCTAGAGATGATGATGTTTCTTTAATCTTCTAGAATAGAATTTCTTTGTATTTTTTTTGCTTTGATGTAAATTTATTAATCCCACAGCTTATCAATAAATAAATTTATTTGTTTTGCAATCCTTTATTTCATCTATTATGTGATTGAATTTCTTTCTTGATTGCAACTCTTATGTTTATTGTCATTCTTATGATTCTATGAAATAATATTTGTTCCTAATGTTCACTTTCTGGTCATCTTTATGCATTTTATTTGCATTTCTTCATTTACCCTCTTTTTAATATTGCCAAAAGGGGAGAGAATCGTGGAGAAAATAATTTAGAAGAAATAAGCATAAGTTGAGGGGAGCATTATTTGTCACTCATACTTAAAATTTTACTTTGATCATTAACTAGAAATTTTTTAAGTATTCATTGAATCTTTCACCATTCCAACTTCACAACTCATGCATCTATTTTCCCTTTAGATCAATCTAAGTTGTCAAAATAAAAAAGGGGAGATTGTTAGACAAGGTTAGTTTAACCTAAGTTATAAACCTCTTTTAATCTTGACAATAGAGATTGATTAGTACTAATACTATCATTTAGTGTTGTGTTGCAGATTATAAGTTAGTTTTTTCATAGGAAGTTAAATATAATTGAAAATCTCTAACCCTGTTAAGTTCACTCAAATTCACGGTGTATATATTATGATTCGCGATCGCGAATCAGTCAAAAGGATGGATAAAGCTAGGCTAGAGGAATTCGCGGGGAAATTCATAGTCGCGACATAGCCGAAGGAAGTCAGATTGAGTCACAGAGGAATTCATAGTGGGTATTGCATTCGGCTTCGCAACCGCAACTTTCATAGTGATAAATGAGGGAACTAAAGTCATAGCCATAGTGTGCCAATTGTCCTAGGTAATCATTGAAGATAAAAATCACGAGGGTGAATATTTGGTAGCGACTGCGACTCAAGGAGTTGTAGTTTCCTCTCCAAACAGAGGAATTTGCGATCTCAGTTGTGCCCAAGACATAGTTATCTGGCCATCTCGATTTTTGAGGGCTGTTAGAATGCAATGGCTATATTTTCCTAGACAACTAATGGACAAATGACACATGGACTAGCTATTAGACACAAACGATATTTTTTGCCTAAATTTTTTGCTCCACAATAAAAATTAGAAATTCGCAACTACGAAATGGTAGCAGCGATCGTGACTTTCGCCTAACAAGCATTTAATGTTAAATATGCCTAGCACATCTTGAATATTTATTGATAGTTTTAGACCAACTTCTCTTTAGTGGATATGAGCTATAAATACTCCAATAAACAGATGTAAATACAAGAGAATTCATTAATTGGTAACCAAACTCTTACCTATTTGCTACTCAATCTTTCATTCTCATTTATGTGTAGTTAATTATTAGGTGTGAGCAATAAACATCAATGTAAAGAGGTTGAGAGTTAGCCTATAATCAAAACTCATATGAAAGGTTCTAGTGTGAGCCTACAAAATACTTGTGAGAGGTTTTTGTGTGAGCCTAGAAAACACAAGGTGTAAGGTTTTTGTGTGAGCCATAAACACAAGTTGTAAAAGTTTGGTGTGTGAGCTTGAAAACACCAGTTGAGTTGAGAAAAATACCTAATTAGAGAGAATTGGAAAGTGGACATAGGGTTTGTTAACACTTGAATCACTATAAACACTTATGTCAATTTTTCTCTTCGCTTTCTCAACTTCTTAAACATATTTATTTTTCATTTTAATTTTTAATCAACCACAAATTCAACTCTTCTTCTTAATGCCCTTGGCCAATTCGATGCGGAGGTCAAGCAAAAAGGAAAACTAGCAGTAGCTAGTTGTTTTAAGAAAGCAATCCATAAAGCTAGCAATGCTACGGGTAAGCCTAAAGCTAGTTATGTAGCAGTTCAGGTAGCAATGCTTTGAGAAAGCACGCGCAAGAAGACTGCCTATGACTCCCACTGGCACATATTGATAGATCGGTTACACCTATACTATTGAAAAAATGACTAATCAAGTAGACCTTGCTTCACTGCTCTTGTCTTTGTCACTAGCTTTCATATCTCTATTGCCATAAAAGAATATCTCTACAGCATGAGAGTGGCATATCGCAGGTCAAAAAACCTTTTGTCTCTGCCCGTTGATGAAAAAGAGAAACAAAGATTAGGCTTAAAGGATTGTTATCAAGCTCAACTCTTAAGCATCAAGATCACGTGTTGGATCACTGCCAACGAATCATCATATAACATGATTCAAACTCCTTTCGCTTCGCTAGTGAACTATCCACTTTTACTGTAAAAACTGAATATCCATAAGGGGAGTCGCAAGACTGAGAGCTATAATATCCTTCTTTACAGACCAAGTCTCTAATACTTTGACTATTAAGCAACCCTTCCTCCTCTCTTATTCTATCGGGAGTAGCTGGCTTGACAGGAGAACTCGATCCTACTATAAGTGAAAAGTCTCTCGAAGAAGCCTTAGTCTCTCTTCCTTTAGCTTAAAGATATCCTTCATGTCTTTAAACAGTGTGTTTGGTCTGTGAGATCATCTTGAAGCATCCTAGAAAGGGGTAATGGAGTTGAATAGGCAAAGGGTCTTTTGAAAGCTAGCTACCTCTATTGTAAGAATATAGATTTTTTATCTTCCTAAACCAATTCCTAATCGTAGCTAACTAAGCATTCATTCGGAATTGACAAGACCGGCTCTAATACATCTTGGGTTGGGCTCCTAACCTTTAATCGGTTTGAATTAAAGCCTAAAAGTCTCATCTTGTACAATCAACATGCTTTGGTTAGTTTAAGTATTTTGATCAAAGAAAGAATTTCTTTCATAAAGCAAGATGGGAACGAATGGAACAATTAACAAGGAAAATCGTGAATGTATCAATCGCTTTTCTAAAGAAAGTAGCAAAAATCACACTATTGGAGAACACTTTGGGCCTAACGCTTCAGTTACTCCATGAATAAATAGGGTCTTTGTGTATACTTTATTCTCTTATGATATTTCTAGTTAGAGGTAGTAAAGACTGGCTACCTAAGAAGAAAGCCAAAGGAAGGTAAGCGATTGATTCTATCGATTCTCTTTTCCAAAGTCAAATGCTACTTACTGTACTAAGCCAAAGCTTCATGCCCTTCATGAATTTCAATCATTGAGTTTAGATTCAGAGCTGACTAAATGGCTTCATCTTAATGAATAGAAGAATTCCCTTTTAAGGTTGGTTAAGGAGGAACTTTTGGCAATTCCATGACTTGACTCATTGAAGATTGGAATGAACCATCCAATGAATCTTTTGGCCTAAGTAAGGTCTAACTTGCTTTTTTCTGGGATTCGCTTATATAACCAACCAAGCCAAGGGAAGAGTTAGCCTAGCTGTTCGATTAGAGCTATAGAGAAAGACCCAATTAGACCAAGGATCAAATTGGCAATTAACTTTAAGTTTAAGAATGGAATTGCATAAAATCTCACTAAAACGAAGAAAAGTTCAAATCAGTTGGAAAAGAGTAGTTTAGTTGCATTAGGGAGTCCATTGCATTAAGAGTATAAAGATTGGTTAGGCCCAAGGACCCTTTTAACAAACCAAGAATATAATGAACAAAGAGGTATCTAAGTTGCTCCTTTCTTCAGGCTTGGCAAAGGTGTCTGGTCTATTAGTTCTCCTTCAACCAATCCAGAGATTATAAGACCTTCACCTCAATCTCCACCAGTTCCCATTAAAAGCGGAGCATCACCTAAGTTAGATATTTATCCCTCCTTACTCTTTCTATTTTACCAATACCAACCCAAAAAGGGTTATATACCACCAGATGGAGAACCCCAAAAATTAAACAGATGAGCTATATAAATTGCATATCTTAATAATAAGAGTAAACGAATGCGTTGTAAAGCCAAAATAACTTCACTCTACCGCCTTCCCTCAAAACATCCGCCAAACCGTTCTTTCGGTTGAGTGATTGAAGTCTCTTTCTTCCCCTTTTCCTTAACTTGAAAAAAAGATCATTTTGATTTGCCCTAAGTGTAACCAAGGCTCCACATAATGGATATCCTTTCCCACCACTTTTTCATCACGTAAGGTTCCGCTAGCTTCGCTGCTTCCACTAGCTACTAGCTGCTCACCCACAGGGGGTTCTTACTAATGTAGGACTACTGGTTTATGCGGAACTTGAAACCCTTTTCTCCAAGCAGATGTAACATTTGTATTTCAAAAGACCCAGAGGTGAATTTAGAGAATATAGATAACATAACAAACATTGAACTACTAAAGAAATTCAAATGTTATAAGATATACACACCTTTCTAGCTGTCAAAGTCACCCTTCGATATAACTTAAATAGCACCCCACTCATTGAAAAAATTTAGATTCCCAAAGTAATTAACTGCTTCTCCACCTGGCAGTAGGTACTGAAGTTTTTTGGCGAGATCAAGCTTCCTTACAACAACTAAAAACTCCATAATAGGGAAGTGTTTGGCTTTCCCTAAGGGGATTTTCACAAAGCCTACAAATGAGTGATGAACGTGCGAGAATTGGGAAAATCTCGCATGCAGTTCTTTGTCTAAGTGATGAAACAAAAAATTAAAAATTGTAAGCCCAATTATAGGAACTTCGGGGAAGGGTAGCACGTCCTTTATTTCTTTCTCTCCCTTGTTTACTAGAATAGGTAGTTCTAGAATGGAAGCAAGAAGTCACATGATTGATCTATCACATATATGATTGGAGATCTTAAACAACAAAAGAGATTGTGGAATGGATCAGCTAGATTGAATGGAAATGGCACGAGTAATCACTTATGAGATATGATATCAAACTTTATTTAACTGAACAAGCTCTAGCCATTGCCTTAGCCCTCTCTTGCTTGATTGAAAAAGAAGTAGAAATAGTGGCTTACCTAAGATCCTTTGCTTTCGTGTCTATTCTAGGCTTTCTTGCATAAGGAATCTAGCTTTCAAACTATCTTGCTCACCTAAGGACTGCAACAAGCTCGTTAGATTAGGGGTTTGCTAGATTAGAAATAGAATTGCCTGAACCATCATTGGCGATAAAAATGACTCCCCCTGCCTTAAAGAATAACTGTAACCTGGTTTGAACTCTAACTTGCTTGAAATGAAAACTAGCTTTCTATAAGCATTTTAAAAAGCTTGTCCCATAGAAAGGGACGGAGTTGCTCGACGACTAATCAATAAGCAAGGAGAAAGACATCTTAGGAAAAGGCACTTTGAAAATAAAAAGGCTGGAATGTTGGGGTAAGAAAAGAAACTTGCAAAAAATTCAATCGTATAAAAGCTAGTTGCTCACCTAGATCAACAAGCAAGGAATTAGGAAAGGGCTCTTATCCTTTTGTTACAATTAGAAGGGCTTGCATAATTGGAAGTCTTACAGAAGGAATAAAATATTATGGAATGGTCTTAAGAAGGACTCAAAATTTTATCGGTTATGGGTAGACAACTACTTCTTCAAGTTGAGGCTACCACTAGATAAATTACCCAAAGATAATGAAAGACGCAACGTATCCCAGAAAAAACTTACTTACAATCGATCATAGGGGCACTCCCAAAGGCAGGACTGGCTGCAAGAGAAGTAATTATAATAGGCTTTTAGAATAGCCTTACTAAAATCCCTCTTCCTTCAGTCTAGCAATGTCATCCTTCTTATACTAATAGAATTTATCTTGGTAATCCACATTAAGTGGAAGACAAAGGCCAATCTTGTAACAGCCATATTCATTTACATAACTCATATCATTCATGTTCAAAATACATATGCATAAAGGTTTTATCCATCCTACACACAATCAAACATTTATTTGATGTACATATATGTATATGACACAAGGAGAGAGAGAGAGTT
>CATIWR010646435.1:0-11134 GCA_949677035.1 Omphalea diandra | reverse complement strand
AGGTTTGAGAGTGAGCCTAGTTATAAAACTCTTGTATAGGTTTGAGAGTGAGCCTAGTTATAAAACTCTTGTATAGGTTGAGTGTGAGCCTTGAAAAACACTTGTAAGGTTTGGTGTGAGCCTAAACACTAAGTTGAGTGTGAGCTTGTAAAACACTAGATATTAAGTGAAATACCCAATTGGTGAATTGGAGAGTGGATGTAGGGTTGGTTAATACCCGAACCACTATAAAACTCTTGTGTTCATTCTTCTCCTAGCCTTTTCTTTAATCTTTCATTCTTATGTGCTTCCTTCAAATAAAAAATCCAAATTTGCCACCAATTCAACCCCTCATTCTTAGTGCACTAGGGCCAACAATCATCACCAAATGGATGCTACTTTGATTAACACTATATTGAGTGCATGATCAAAGATGATGCAATAGTTAAATTGTTATCCCAAGTATGAAATGGAAGAGACGTATGGCTATATGCCTTCTTATGCTAAAGTTTGGCAAGCAAAATAGAAAGTGGTTTGTAGATTATATGATTGTGATGAATCACCTTCTAAATTGCCTCAATTAATGGTTGTTATAAGAAAAAAATGAATCCTAATTCACATTATGTGCTTGAATATGATGAACTTATGATTAATAATAGAAGAGGAGTAGAACCTAATCACAAAAAGTTTAAGAGATTATTTTAGGCCTTCATACCATATATTAAAGACTTGAAATATTGTAGACCAGTGTTTCCCATTGATTATACTTTCTTCTATGGTAAATATAGGGGTATAATGTTAGTAGTATATGCATTAAGTAGGGATAATAAAGTTTTTCCAGTTGGATTTGTTATTGTTGATAGTGAAAGTAAAGATAACTGGAGTTTATCTCTTATCATTATGGAAGTATTATAGTAGTAATGAAACAACGGTAAAATATTAATAGATAGGTAATAACTTGTATGGTAATTAACATATTAATGCATGTCCTCATCCAAATTTGATGTACACTTGACCAAACTAATGAGGAAAGTATATTCAACTTTTTTATATTTAATATTCCACAAATAATTTAATGTATAATTAAGTATTTAGTATGTGTTAAATATAAATTACTTATTTTAACTGTAAATGGTCTTATCATGATAATATTCTACTATGTCTCCTAGATTATTATTTATGAAGTACTCATATTTAGCGTATGATTACGTCACTCATCTATTTTCATATGGTGGAGTGGCATTATCCAAATAGAATTTTATGTCAGTTTAACAAGTAACAAGTTATTATGATTCTTCCATTATATAGTGATGACTCACACTCTTATGATCTCATCCAAAATGTGATAAAATGGGCTACTTATTATGCATAGTACATCACATTATGGGATGATTGATAAAATTGAGTCATTATAGTGTCATCCTTGTATTTGTAACTCCATGACCACTCTTAAATGATATTATCATGCCATTAGATGTTGGATATCATCTCAGAGAACTTCATTTGGCATTGTGGTGAGCAAAATGCAAAAGAACTATCACTTGTTATTTTTAATATTTTATATCTTCTTATTTTAATAAATTATATCAATTTTATGTAAAATTTTACATTTACAGGTTAATGAGATTAAAACCATGCAATACTACTTCAAGTATCCAACTCTATAAAATATGATTGGTATCAAACAAATTATATATAGTATTTTTGTAGTTATATATGAGGAGCATCAATTACTCACAATGCCTCTACTTGATCCAGTTTTTGATCCTACAGCTTATTCTACGCTAGTTCTTATAATGCAACTATAACCTATGTATTCATTGTGACGACATAGATGGAGAAAAGATATTCCTATCCCACCATTTTAGCCATGTGAACCTGTACCATAACCTCTATCATTTTATTATCACCATTCTATGCTAAAACTTTTTCTTGCGGGTCGATTATCTTTTCAAATGCATCTTGTTACATTGGATCTACCCCATCCATTATCATCATCTATATTTAAACCCTATGCAGTGCTTTATGTAGTCAGTCTTTCTACACCTTGGATGACTATACCTTCCTCCTTGATGCCTTTTATGCCATACAGATCATATATGCCTTTGGTGATAAATTTATGATATTCTTTATTATTTTCACTTTCTTTTTATACAAATTTTAGAATTTAAATATCCACTCTCATCACCATTAGATGATATGATTCCTGTATTTTATCAAGCACCTTCAAAATTTTAGGGTTAAATCAATTCACATAGTACTTATATATCTACTCCTTTAGGTCTTATCTTCATAACATATATGTACAAGATAGATCAACAATCTCAAGAGCTAGATCCTTCAAAAAAGCAACTTGAAGTTAGTATTGTTGAAAATATTGAAAGTGATGAAAATATTCTTATACATTAATTTAAAGGTATGACATTTAGAAATAAAAGATTAAAATATCATATACCTAACATATAAAAATCACGAAAGAAAAAAAGTAAATGAAATATTAATTTTCATTATTATTATTATTTTATTACTGTTCATGTATTAAAGAATGTTTACATTTTTTTATTTAAATCACCTAATAACTTTTTTTTCAAATATTATTAATTTATACTCAATTTAATGCATTTTTAATAAGTCAATTTTTTTGCCATATTTTTTTTTGATTATGATAACTTTCTTATTTTATAATTAATTACTTTAATTTTACGTATTTTATATCTTATTAATTTATGTTAAATAATTATCTTATATCCATATAATATATTAAATATAATTAATAGTTATTAATAATATAATAGTTATTAATATATATATTAATTTCATATAAATATAATTTTTGATATTTTAATCATTAATGTACCAAATAATATTATTACATTAATATAATAATGTATAATTAATGTATTAATAATATAGTTATTATTATAAATAGAAAAACAAAATTAATAAAGAAAAAAATTTAGGCCCTTTCTCTCGTTAAACTAGAGGATGGGTTGCATTTAAAAAAAAAAAAAATTATCTCCTTTCTATATTAGTTAAGCTAGAGGACAAGAAAAAAAAACATTATATAATTTACCATCCTCTAAATTCAATTAGTCTATCAATTAAATATTTTATCTTTGTCACTAAAATAATTAGTGGATATACAAAATAATTAGAGGACACAATAGGGACCGATAATTTTTTAGAGTTACGCTCAAACAAATGAAATCTTGCTTGCAACTTCATCCTTTTATCTACCAATGGAGGTTGAGAGGATGAGGGTCTTTACATTGGTAATGACCCCAAGAAGTGGCACATGTTTAGATCAACGAGAGAACCTTTAGGCCTTATGCAAGTTCAAAGTTGTAAGTCCAAGTTGTGGTCATCGGGGGACTAAGTCGAAACAATACTTTGGTACCATCTCTAAGAATTGTGGAGTCGCCACTCAACTTTAGTTGGGATAAAAATTTGAGGAAGACAAAATTTGAGCATAAGCTAAGTCAGATAGAAGGCGCCTTTCATCTTCACCCCATCCAAGATCAGGTTTGAAAATTGGGTATGGCTTGAAGAAGAGGTTAGGCACCCCTAAACTGCACGAATATTAGGATCCAACCTTTGAGCATCTTTAGTTCACTTTTAACATTTTAACCAAGTTATTAATTAGTATTATTTAATAACCCTAAGCATGCCTCTAGTGCAATCAAATCAAGCAAACTGACTTGACAACTCAAAGGGGATGAGGATGAAAATCATGCATCATGATGAAGGGAGTGACATACATATCCATACATCCACATTGTAAATAATCATCTCAAAGTGGACAAGGGCATGTGACATGGCATATGGATTAACATGCATATCCATACATTCACATTAAATGATCATCCATAATCTCATAGGATGATTATCAAGACCAAATTTATGGTCTAGATCAAGCAAAACACCTGCACCACAAAAATACATAAGTTAGTAAATAAAAGAAACATAAGATAAGTAAAATGAACAAAAATCTAAACAAATACATATAATTCACATATACCATATCTTTCATGTAAAGGTGCCAAGACATGTTTCTAAGTCCATAATGAACACACCCCAACATCACATGAGAAGCAATTTAGCATCAAAACACAAACACATGCATCATGTAAGGCAAAAAAACCATAAACATGTGATGCAAAACACTTAGAGGATTTGAATGGCTTAAGACTAGACAATTATAGAAAAAAAAAGGTCCTAAGATTAATGAATCATCTTCTTTTATAGCTCACAAAGAACATGACATTTATATGCACTGCTAACCATCACAAGGGTTAGAATGCCCATCAATAAGGATTGAGACTATAAGCCAAAGCATATGCCAAGTAACACAAGTAAAACATAAACCAAACTTATATGGCTCTCAAGGTCCTAGAAGTAAGAAACTCCTCACTTGGTCACTATCAAACCAAATTAAAACAAAAGCTTGAACCATCTTCCAATCAAAATGTGAAAGAACTTAAAACATGAGCACAAAGTGGGCTTATGAAAATCACTTAGAACTTGTTTAAAATTCCATTTTTGAAATGAATAGGGTTCTTATGCCATTAGGCCTCATCCTATTATACCAATGGAACCAAAAAACCCCATGAAAAATAACTTTGAAATAAAAGAATCTATATGGAAAAAATGGGTGTTATAATGTTATCCTTGAGAAATATGTCATACTGCCCATTATGAGGGTTATATAACCCAAAAGATGGGTTGTACAACTCACATCAAGGTTTTACCACCCTTAATTTTTGGGTTTTCAAAATTAAAAAAATAAAAAAAGAAAGAAAGAGAGGAAGAAGGGGAAATTGGGGGGAGGGGGCGGTCTCTAGATGCCTTTGTATGTTCCTTGCCCTCAAAGGCTCACTACATGATTTATAACATCCAAAATGCATAGGGAATGCATAAGAGGATAAAGATTAGGTCTTGTTCTATGTTGGGACTGGATGCATAAGGAATGCATAAGAGGATAAAGATTAGGTCTTGTTCTACCTTGGGAATGGATGTAATAACTTAGAGTTTTGATGTTTTTGTGTTTGGTGGTGTTTGCGGAGAGATTTTGGCAGAGTAACACTAGGGTTATCCAAGCCTCATCCATCTCTTTAAATGGGGACGTATTTATAAATGATGGATGGGTGCATCAAAGTGAAAAATGGTTTTGGTTGCAGGATGTTTGTATCTAATCACAGAGAAAAGATTGATCTGCAAAAAATTAGGGTTTTCATATGGGATTTACAACATAGGTTGGGCTATATATCCATCTTTTAGAGATGTACATACTAAGGGTTTAAAGGAGACCAGTTTCAAAAGCTTCCCCTACTAGGGTTGAAGGTAGGGTTGTACAGTCTTGGTTGTTAGTTGTACAACCAAGCTAAGTGGGTTATACAACCCATTAATCCATACTGGTAGTTTAGGCTTGACTTGGGCTTTGGTGGTGAGGCTTGGCTTGGTTCTAGGCTTTTCTAAGGTGTCCTAAGGCCTTGTTTCTTTTCTTTTGGAAATTTCCCCTTTGCATTTTGAGGAATATGTTCAATTATTTTTATCATTGGACTTTGTATTTTGAGGCTCGAAATTTGATGCTTACAGACATTTTTTTTACATTTCTCTTATTTTCTTTCTTTTAATAAAAAGCACCTTTATCTTTATAAATGTTTTTCAAATCTACATATTTCACTATTTTTTTAATTCTCTATTTTTATAAAAACCCTATAGTCCTTTCCACTTGAGGCCACATTGCTCTTCATTGGATGAATACCTAAACCTTCATATTTCTTAAACTTTGAAACTGAATCCCAACTCATAAAATGTGTCTTTTGTTTCCCATGTAAGTTGAATGGATCGTTAATCATTATTAGGTCATACTCCTTTTATTCTTTAATAGATATTGTTTAAGGTTTTTGCACATATATTAAGGATTATATTTAGAGGGGTTATTATATATAAAATAGACTATGTTATTCTCAATTAATTATTTTTATAAATTATTGTGCACTCTAAAAAGAAATAATTATTATGAAAGAAAGAAATGGTAGAGTTAGAAAAAATTAATTAAAGTTCAATGATAATTGTTAAATGTCAAGTATTATGAAACAAAAATTTCTTTTTAAAACGACATCTATTTTGGAATGGAAGAAGTATAAATTACGGGATAAAAACCTTCCATCTCCAACTTTTAATAGATTATGCTTGTTTAGTTATTTCCTCTTCAATGAATTGTTATAAGTGACTATTAAGTCTAATGTTTGTGAAGCTTTTGTCCTTATTTGTATACATTAAAAAGATAAGGAGAATGAAGTGGTAATGGGAAAATGCTAGAAATAATTGAACTTATACATTAAAAATGACACATAATATCATTATTATAAGGTCAAAGAAAGGGTCTTAACAAAGACCACATACAATAATTTTATTCAAATCCTTCCTAAGTTTCTATAATATTGGATAAACCTCGCTTCTCCGGGAATCACAGCCTAACCACCACCACCTCAGTGGATAGAAATATAATTAGTTTCAACAATAATTGGTTAATAGAAATATAATCATACATTCTTTTGCAACTGGAGTTGTCTCTAGGATTTGAGGTTCAGTTTGAACTTAGTATACACACACACACACAAACACTTACGTTTCACATTTGATATTGGTAGAGACAGGGAATCCAACATTGATGTGGCAAGCCGCAGGAATCTGGCTAAGGAAATTATCTTTAATCCCTAAAGACTTGGAACTAGCCTTGAAGCACCTACAAATAGCCTTCTTGTCATCTACTGTTTTAACAATTTTGAGCAAGCTGTTATAGCCCATTACAACATGCTAGAGAGGGCTTTGAGTCCTTCCTGGAGGCGAAACCAACACAAGCAGCCACTTTCATGTCGACGGTGCTACATGGAACAACTTTCTCGCTAATGTTAGTGAGGCAAACGAGGAACGAGAGAATAGAGAGCACAAAGAAGATGTTCTTCATGACTTAATAATTAAGAGCCCAAGTGATGAATGGTTTGTAGCCTTTTGTGTTAAGCAATACTTGAAGATGTGTTCGAGAGCGGATCATATGGGGTTTATATAGAGAAGGATATTGAGGTATATATGGATACTAGTTTCCAATAAGAACTAAAGGTTGCTGCTTAATTATTACATTGGGATTGAAAAGGACCAAATAGCTTGCAATGCAACGGTGTTGGTGCTGCCTTGGGAATTGAGATTTAAAAGAAATGTTCTTGGATTTTGGAAATGGCTATGAGCAGCACTCTTCTCTATACTATCCTACTTTCTGATGGTTGATATCTTTCTTTCCTCCTATAAGGGTTCTCCTACATCATTCTTTTAGGCCCATTAATTAAGTATTATCCTGCAGTCATATAAAGTTAATTGTTAACTGCCATTATCTCTTCCACATAGTTTTGGTTTTATTGCCTTAAAACTCTAACATTGGTTTGATACTAACTAGCCTTTATTTAAATTATATTTTTCAATCCAAATTTAGTAATAAAAACACCATAAAAAGCCAGAACGTTCGATTTAGAGGCTACAATTGCTATAGTCAAATTGATTATCGCCACAGCTTATTAATTAAAAAAGTTTTATTAGTCTAAAGTACGTTTATTAATTTTTATTCATGTCTAAGTAATCAATAATACCTTATTTGATTGTTTCCTTTTTTAATTTTTGCACATGGATGGCTTTATTTTTATAACTCTCATTTTTTTTAGCAATCTTATATATAGACAGGACTCACTTCTTTAAACTTATTTTCAAATACTATTTTTTGAGGAATATAGAAATCCATTTTTTTGTAATAATTTTTATTTGATCATAAATAATATTATCACAAATTATAAAAAATATATGACATGAATTTTTAACTTGTCACGGTAATAATAATTTTATTTTTTTATCTGTTGATTTTATGATAATATTATACAATTATCACAAAAAAATTATGAATTTTTATTATTCGTGATAATTTTTATATGGTCATAAATTATCTTATTATGAATTATAATTAATCTATGACAATAATTTTTAACTTGTCATAATAATAATAATTTTATTTTTTTATCTTATGATTACATGACAATGTTATGCACTTATTACAATAAAATTTAAAATTTTTTGTGACAACTTTTTAAATTATGTCACGAATTTTTATAATAAAATTAAAAATATAAGTATTTTAACTATTATTTTTCTTTTGTATCTTAATTGTCATATAAATGATGTTTTAAGGTTACAAATCAAAATTGTCACATATATTTTAATTATTGTAATTAAATTATATATTTTTAATTACTTTTCATTACAAGAAAAAATTATCACTATAATATTGATTTATCGTCATAATTAAGCATTATAATTTAAATTTCAATTAAAAATTTAAAAAATATGCGCCTTTTATTTTATTCCCACCAAAATTTTTGTTATTCCCTCATCACTTTATTTTATTTGAATGAAATAGGAGTTTTAGTTTGGTTAGTATTCAACTGAGAATTTAAGTTTATTTAGGCTCAACGCTGATAAATTGATTTAATCACAATTATTTGATTCAAAAGTTATTTGAAAGCTTTTTTCCATTATTGAAAATGTACGTTTCTTCTTCTTTTTATTGTTCTTTTTTCTTTTCATGGAAGAATTTTGTTGATTTTTATTATGTGATCATAAATAGTAAACCTCTACCATAATTAAAAAAACAAAATATTAAAAACTGACCGCAATTAGGTGGGTTGGGGATTATGAATAGCGATGGAGTCATTATATGTAATACTAGTGAATCAGCCTGCATGATGCAGCGGGTCTTATTCATTTAGTTTTTAATAGTGGACGGAAATATAATAGTTTGGAGAACATATAGATGGAAATATCATAACAAACAAAAAGTTTAACGTCGAAAAATTTGTCTTAAACATAGGTAATATGCATAAGAGAAGACAATTAAAAAAACCATTAGGTATATCGTCTCAAATTTTAGTAAAACACCTGCAATATAAAAAATGAGAAGAAACATTTAGTTATTTAAAATATAATTTGAAGACGTAATCCAAATAAATATTTAAATATACTTTACATATTTTGTTGAGGATTATCATTATAGAAGATGCCGACGACGAAGATATGCAAATTCTGAAAAAAAAAAAAAACGTATTATATGGTGTCATAAGATGAAACATGTTCAACATAATTAGCATAAATAAATGGTGAATGATATATTCGTCCGTACCAATAACGAGTTTTTTTTCACGAGCGATTCTTTCAGGAATAAATCACCCTGTGGTTCATCATTAAATAATGAGTTTAATGTGATGTCAGATGAAGAAGTTGATCGTGCCATTTTTATTAACTGATTATCACTTACATCACAAAACGTTAACTCTCTTTTAGCCCTTCTCTGTGATCCAGCTGCTAATGAAATTCAAAGAAGCGTCAAACTTTGAAGAGCAGTTGCTAGAGAAGATGATCGTGCTAGCACAGATGAAGCATCATCTTTAAAAACATAAGTTACTTTAGAGGAAAGATTTTATGGATCATCTTTGCTGGTATTAAGAACAACTTGAAATAATCTTTATAGTCTAAGATCCTACACATAACAGGAGCAAGCAAAAACTTATCTTTGTATTCTTGAGCTAAATTACTTGTCGGTAAACCAATTAAACCAGTTGTTGCACAACCTAAAATTATGAAAGCAGCAGACCCAGTATCATCTTCAACGATCACATTCAGTTTGTAACTATAATTTAAAGTGGCATATCATTATGTATATTACAAATTTAATGAATAAATAAATAATAATTCAGTAGAATTTAATACCAGTACGTCGGAGGATCTTTCAATATTCTACAGTTGTTACACCAAACTTCATTGTTATAAGTTTGACATTGTGGACATGCTCTATACCATCAGTTAATTGAGACATTAATATCTTTGATTATTGCTTTGCAAGTGAATTTCATTCCCTAATAAATAAAAGTAAAGGATAACAATTATTTATTTTATATGTATGTATGTTTACAATAGTAATAATACATCCTTATACCTTATCAATGTGAATATCAAGGGCTAGTAACTCCGCAATTGTTTTCCTATTGACAGTTTGTTCATCCTCTATCTTGCAAGTTAAATTACTTCCAGTTTGGAGCTTAACTATTTTCCCAATTGGATCGACTAACCTATAACTATATAATCATATGTATAGCTGAAAATCATTGGACAAGAACATGATAAACAACTTACTTTTCTAGAAAATCATGACCGTTTGAAATTTCAAGATTAACAAAAACTAGTGTTGCAGATGAGCTATTCATGGATATTTTATCTGTGATATGAAAACAACGAAATTAGTTATAAATGATGTAAAATTTAAATTGATAAATTAAAATGAAGCAAATAATAAGGGTTACCATTAAATTTTTTAATTATCATGGATAGTTACACTATGACGATAGGTCTGCGAACATATTATCCTCTAAATTTTGGTTTATCCCAAAGAACAATATTTAAAACTTCATTCTTGCATAATTAAAAAAATTAATAAACGTTAAATATCAAAATATTGAATGAGGACATTTATTGTATATCGATAACATACTCATAGTTTTTAATTTGAATATGTCATTTTCTAGCAATTCGTCCCATAATATTAGCCTATTCAACATATCCAATAGCAACAATTACACCTACAATATCTAAAACAAATAGGGAAATATATAATATTCATCACAATTCATTTGAGAATAAAATTTATTGTAACGTGTCGCATTGTTCGTGATTTTTTAAATAAATGTATTCCAAACCTGTAAGATATATCTTATCACCAACTTGAGCTTTCACATTTTGAAAATCACAAAATTCAAATCTTTGAATGGCATGGCAGATATACTTAATACTTCTAAGTGTAATATTTCTTAATAACATAACTGATATTTTTTTTTAATTTTAATTGATATTGGGGAAAACCATTGAAATTTTAAGAGTTTAGGAATTCTACTGGGTAAAGTACATCTAATTCATCAAAACCATTCCATGCATTACATATTGAATATGAACTAAAATATATTTTTTCTTCTTCATGAATTAGATCAATAATCTTTTTGTTAATTACATCAACAATTTTGTTTGTAGGAGTTATAATAGACTTATCTCTTATATATATATA
>CATIWR010646434.1:0-29059 GCA_949677035.1 Omphalea diandra | reverse complement strand
CCCCCCCCCCCCCCCCCCCCCCCCCCCCCCCCCCCCCCCCCCCCCCCCCCCCCCCCCCCCCCCCCCCCCCCCCCCCCCCCCCCCCCCCCCCCCCCCCCCCCCCCCCAAACACCCCCCCCAATCTGCTTGGAAAGTTTTTATTGGTCTTTGGAAATATTTCAACAAGATGTCGAAATTTGATGAAGACATTTAGAACATCATACTTGTATTTGGCAAAATAAATCCAAGTATATTTGCTGTAGTGATCATAAAATAAAACATAATAACGACTACCATAAATTGATGAATCAGAACAAATCAAACCTAGAGGAGCCTCGGCATGAAAATTGGTTTAAGGGAAAAAGGTAACTTGTGACTTTTGCTTACAGAGCAAGCATGACATAAAGCAGAATGTTTATTGTCAACAAAAGAAACCTGATTATTTTTCAAGACATAACGAACTGTTTAATAATTAGCATGGCCTAAACGAAAATGCCATGTTTGTAGAGTGCAAGTAAAGGTACGAGCAGCAGAACTAGGTTGATAAACTGGTTCAAGAAGCATGGAGTATAACCCACTATCATTCGGGCCGATATGTAGCCAATCCCTTGTGAGGATGTCCTTGATGACAAAATAAGAAGGAAAGAATTCAACAGAAACATTATTAGCATTGGTAAAGGAAGAAATAGAAACTAAATTATTACAAGAATCAAAAGCATGTAAGATATCTTGTAAAAGAAAAGACTGATCATTAGAACGACATTGAGAAGAGTCGACATGAGAGATTGAAAGTGTTTTACCATTGCCGATTGTGACTTCATCAGGACCTTGGTATTCAAAATGAGAGGTTAAGTTTCCAAGATAAGGAGTAAGATAATGGGCGGCACCAGTGTCCATTACCCATGGTTGTTGTCGAGGTTGAAAGTTGGAGGCTAGATGAGTAGCTGGTTGATTGATAGGAGAGGAATGAAGCATATTTTTCTGCACTCGTGTAGGACAGTGGCGAGCAAGGCGACATTAGCCATGACAGTTACAAGAAGTAGTTGGAGATGAACCATAACCATGATAAGTGCCAAGAATAGAACCAGTATTGGAATCTGAGTTTGTGTAATACTGTGGTTGGCCATTAGAACGGGAGAAAGGAGAGCTTCTCCCTCTTCCACGAGTTCGACCACCACGACCACTTAGGAAGAAGAAAAAACGTGATTGACTATATGGTTGAGTGCTTGCAAGATGAGTTGTAGGTGGGACAAAAGAGGTGTCCTTCGAAGTAAAATCTGCCGCTAGATTATCTTCTTCACTCAATAATAATCCATCAGGATTATCATGAGACTAGATTCAAGCGTTGCTCAAGTGAGCGAACAAAGGGACGATATGGTTTCCCCAAACCATTAACAATAACTTGAACAAGACCATCTTTCTGAATAGGACTATTTAGAGCAGCGAGTTGATCATACATTACTTTTGCCGGTGTGTGCCATATTTTCAGTGGTTTCCATTTGCAACTGATAAATTTTAGATTTTATCGAACGAACTTGGGCTCTAGATCCCGAGGCGTAGGTTGTTAATTTTTGCCATGCATGTTAAGCACCTGTAGCACCAATCCCTTGCGGAACAAAGCTTTTTATCTTGGATCCAATGATCCAACTGAGAACTAGCTGATCTTTGAGAAACCAGACGTCATATGCTGGGTTTGGTTGATCATTGACAAGTTTTGGTGGGGGTTCAGTGTGACCATCAATATGTCGAGCTAAATCATAACTATGAAGTAAGGGAAGAAGTTGTGCTTGCCATAACAGAAAGTTTGTGGAATTGAGTTTTATGGGTAGCTGGTAAGCAATGTTAGGAAGGGTTGAAATGGTAGTGGTAGTACTGGTAACAGGAATAATGTTGTCTTGAGGTTCCATTAAAAGAAAAGAATGAGCTTTGGGTTGTTAAACCCCTTACAGCTCTGATACCATGTAAACAATATTGATAAGTGAAGGTTAATCTTTTGTTGATATTTGTCCCTATTTATATACACGTTCATGATGAAGTTGGTACGACAAACATAACCAATGGATATCTATGACTAATACAAGCTAAGGCTAAACATTTCTGTTACAACTGAAGATTAACCTTATCAGCATGCTCCATATAGGACATTGTCAGCACCATCCATTGCTGCTTTGAGAGCAGCAGAATTTACCAAATAAGCAAGATCAGCCCCAGAGAACGCAGGTATACATCTAGCAATTATTTTCAAATCAACATCAGCTCCCATAGGTACCTATAAAGTGTCATCAGGAATCCAACATAGGTATCAAGCACAATTCTCAACTGGCAAAACATACTCCAATGGTATTAAAACTTAAGCCTCAAGTTCATGGCTTTAAGTAAAAACTTAGCCTGCAGAAGGACCATGATAGGACAACGTTGGTTGACCTACCTTTAATTGGTACGTGCATGCTAGCATGGCATTATAACTACATGCTCCGAAACTTAAGTGCAACATAGAATGCATTGATATACATGTAACAAATTCATGGCAATTACATGCTGGTAAGGACACAAATCACCATGGACCAGGGTAAATATCCAAAGCAACCTGTACTAGGATTTCAGACAAGCTAATTTTACACGAGTAGGAATAAATTTGATAATTGCCATGAATTTATTTTTTGCGTTGTTTCTTCAGATTAAATTTTTATAATGCAGCACAAAATTTAGAGCACATGAGCATCTATGCATGGGGGGACACCAGGATGAAGAGAACTGTTGTTAAAATTGTCAAATTTTTCAGCCTGAAAGAAAAAGTTTAACAAGCCATTCATATGGTCATGTAACCATATCACAAATGATATTCCAAGCTTATTAGTTGAAGTCATAGTACCTTTGACGTGTGAACTTCCAGGATCTGCCGCTGTCCTTCAACATCAGGATTGGGAACAATAACATGACGGTCAAACCTTCCAGGCCTCACCAGTGCTTGTCCAATGACTCTGCATAATTGGTTGCAGCAATGACAACCATGCCTTCATTTGGATTGAAGCCATCAAGTTCAACTAACAGCTGGTTCAAACTCATTCTGACGTGCTTTGAGTCCTTTGAGCTGTGGGTTCCTCCAATACATCTACTTCATCAATGAATATAACACAAGGAGATTGCTTTTTTGCAGCTGAAAAAAGATTCATGACTCTTCTTGCTCCATGACCCACATATATCTCCTCAAACTCACTGCCGCTAGATGAGAAGAAAGGCACATGAGCTTCTGCTGCTATTGCTCTTGCTACCATGGTTTCACCTGTGCCTGGTGGCTCAATAAGGAGAACACCTTTTGGTAGCTTGCCGCCTACAAGTATAAGTCGCTGAAAAAGCCAAAATCTTCACATGATGAGGAGTTCATTTTCTAGGATACCAAATGAACTTCATTTCAGCATCAACTTTTCAAGTTTGGTGAATAAAAGCAAAAGGAATGTAGATCCTTAAGGTTTGTAACTAGTAAATACTCAGTTGACCGTAGAACCTAAAGACAAGTTCCAAAGAAAAACATAAAACTAATAGAAGGCTGACTATAGTTGTTAAGGTTTTAAGCACTGCATGAGATCAATGTCAATTTGCAAGACAAACAAAAATTTACAAAACTGATCATTGTATGCAACAATATGAACGTTATGCCTTAGGATCTCGAAGATAATGAACAATTTCTTCCAGCTCAGCTTTTGCCTCATCAACACCTTGAATGTCATTAAATGTTACATTAGATACCATGCTTGATTGCACATCTAGAACACCAAAGTAGTTCAAAATTAGCAATATGTATGTCGATCACAACTACGAGCAGCATCTGGAATAACAATGACTACCTTGATTGAGTATAAAATTCACACCCTCTCTGACTGTATTGATAAATACCGCATGCATCAGAGCCATCACAATAAACTGCCAGTTTTCAGCACAGCACTTATGTATTGGACCTGTGCCATGAATAGGGGCATCATCAGTCTCCAAAATATCACCTTTAAATTGCAGTCCGATTGAGCCACTACAATTGATGTGAATAGGAGCATCTACAATAAAAAAGAACACTTGTAACCCTTATCTGTCAAGGCATCTAACAGTTTGAAGGATGTTTCAAGATACTTCCCAATTCCTAGTACCCCATCTCACTGAGAACAATAACAAGACAAGCCAAGTCTGTTTGCAGAATAATATACGAATCGTAATAATTTAACTAGTTATCTAAGCCTGAGATTGCCCAATGAATTCACCCTATTAAAGTATATGACTTTTTAAATTATAATTTTCAAGTAGCTTATTGACTGTAGACACTTTCTGCAATTACTTATGGTATAGACTCTCATGTATACTAAGTTTTTGTGTTAAAAGTGTTGCAGATATCACGACACAATGTTTCTGCTTCTAAACTTACGGGTACTTGCCCAAAAATCCAATCGCATTTAATGCACCTTGAAACTAGTCAGCAACATCCAATGAAATTTGTCAAAGAATAAAATTAAATAAAAAAAAGCATTAGGAATCAAACATGATCTAAAAAGTTTCTTGCAATATGATGATGCACAGAGAGAGAGATGGTTGTTAATGCTCTCATTCAACATAGTGAAATGCGCAGAAAGCAGATCTCAACTTCACATACATGATTATCGTATATTAAGCATGTAACAACTAGACATCATTGAAGAAAGAAAGAAGCAGGATCATTAGCAACAACAGATGACAGCAGACTACACAACCAGTTATTTTCAAGTAGTGTAATTCTCATTTGAAAACTTGTTGGAGGAAAATAAATAAATGAACCAAATAAAATAAGACCTAGAATCAGAACATGAAAATTGATATTAACAGCCTGATTGTGCGCCAGCCGAAGAGCAAAATTGTAGATTTCATTTCACTGGATGAGATTAAGGCACTGGCTGAATATTATATGAAATTTATGGCATATAGCTTATCAGCAAATAAATTAATACATGAAACTAAGTGAACACCTATTATTCTCAAATCCCAAATCAAGATTCAAGAACAATCGATTTTAGTTTGCTCAAGGTAATCAAATTGGCATAAACCAAAAATTGCACATATCAAAGAACGATCCAGAAACATAATCCTTCAGGTCAAAATTTCAACAAAAGAAATATGAGAACAGCGACTTAGCATCTCACCTTGTTGAGATGATCGACTTCGTTGTTCAGGTACATGCTGCTGCATTAAGAACACTAAAACATCAACCAAGAAGCTAATTCCATACTAATACATGGCAGTTGCGCATGTTATACAATCATTAATCAACAAATACAAACAAAATGAAATCCCGTCAGCGCACGCACACATAAAGATTAAAATAGGAAAATGAAAAAGAAAATCTTCACATTACAAAGATAGAAACGGCCATAATTACAGGCTTCAATTCAATTCTTGATGAACAACACCAGGACACAGAGAAATGAAAGAAGAAAATTGAATTGAGCCTAAAGCATCGATCTTCCTAAATATCAAAGTTGTTTCTTTTCTTTCATTTTGTGTTTAAGCAATGTGACAAGTTAAAATCAAGAAAGATAAATAATGGGTACAGGATACCTGAACTCGGTTGCGGTTATCTCCGTTGTTGAGAATGGTTCGTCGCCTGCGACAGTGGAGCAGTTGCCGTACTATTCTCGTTAGTCTTTCTTTAGCCAAGTAAATTCCAATGCTACGTAGCGATAGAGGTGGGTGTTTACCATTTTTCAAGAAATTTGTGGCCGGTCCGGCTAGAAAATGATGGAACAAGAGACTGTTATCTGGAGGAGACGATGTTTTAGTGAGGAAGGCGCGAGGAAGAAAGAAAAAGGAAAAAAGAAAAAACGGCGGGCACCAACTTTCACTACCGTTTTACTTCTCCCTCGCAAGCAACAACCAACGAAGAAGCGTATTTATCTTATATATGTAGGTCCCAGAAATTTCCTGTGTATCATCCAATCAGAAAAGAGAAATGTAAAGATTCACGGGCTGAGCAGCATTTCAGTTCATACATCAAACTAATTGGAAAAAAAAAAAAAGCCCCTAAGTAATTATTATTATTATTATTATCATAATTTTCAATGTGTAAATATATATATTTTTTAATTATGTCATGCGTCTGTTAAGTATTTAGAGGTACAATAGCATAAGCTTTTCCTCAATTTATAAGCACATGCGTTCAATTGACAAAGTAGATACACAATAAAAATAAAAGAAAAATTGCAGGTTTTAGACAATTTTTTCATATATCAAACAAATAGCATAATTTGTAATTACTCAATAGTCATTCGTAGTTACTTAATTTTATACTCTATTATATATATATATAGTTCATACATTTTGTTTTTTAAAGAATAATCAATTAAATGTATAAAATCATTAAACTAGTGAAAAATACTAAGTTCGATTTTCTTTTTTGCTTTAACCAAAAAATAAGTAACAATAAAAATCCTCACTGGAATAATGTCAGTCAATACTCCATTCTCCTCCAATCTTCCTTTCTCCCCAATTTCATTCCATTTCCAAACATAGCCTAAATCCTCATGTGCCCGAGTAGCTCCTGTTGGTTATCAATACACCCAAGTCAAACATCATAGAAGACTAAAGCATACTTCAGTTCAGAAACTAAGCCAAGGAGTACGAGCAACATAAAATTTTCAGGCTTCTTAATTACTGATGGGTTGGCCTCGTTCACATACACAAAAGAGTCGGAAATCGAAAGAAATTTGGCACCCAGCCTCATTCTCTGAAGTTGCTTCTTCTGAAGCTACAAAACTTTTCCCTGCTCCATCCCAAAATATACATAATTACAAAGCCATCGTCTGAAGATCATATGCATACGCTTATAACCGAAGGTAGCTTGTGCTTATAAGCCAAAATGGCCGTTCCAGTCCTTCCATCGATTTCTGCCTGCTGAGATATCAAATGATATAAATTTGCAGGTAATGGGAGTTGCGGAATCCCTTAGAAAACCGGACCATACCATAGAATCCACCGTGATAACCTTAACCTATTTGATGTGTTTGTGAATTACGCTCCCACTGCAGTAACTGTTTCTTCATCAGTAGAATCAGGTGAGACGATTTGTTCTTCAGATTCCCCATCGGCTCCCACATCCTTATCCTTGTGGACATCAAATAACTTCTCTCTGAGCTTTGCCATAAGTTCTTCCAGAACAACATCATTTGCAGATAGAAATTGGGTCAAGGGTTGCTTCCCATGGAATTGCTGGCCATTGTAACTGTAAAAACTACCAGCCTTGCCAATAAATTTGTGTTTTATTGCCAATTCTATAATTTCCGATACACGACATATTCCCTTGCCAAACTCAAGATCAAATAGGACAGTTTTAAATGGAGGGGAAAGCTTATTCTTTACAATCTTCACTTGAACTTGACTGCCTATAGTCTGCAAAACAAAAACAAGTAACAAACAGGTAAGGACCAGAAAACAGCGTGATAAGAATCAGCATTATGAATACATGGTTATCTGAACCTAAAGACCTAGAAACCCCAGTCCACCCCATCCACCATCTACACCAAAGCCAAATCAATACGTGTTTCATGCATATTGCATACGGCACATGCAGAAAATTATCTAGGTCTGCTAGAAATTGTTCTCAACTAAACATGTGGTGATGCATTGGTATAGTAACAGGTTTTGATCATCTTAGAAGGCAAAAGAATCAAACCTCCATTGTCCATCTTCTACATCACATTCTCTCCTATACATGGTATGTATATAAAGCTGGTGAAAACACAAAAGAATCCAAGCCTAAGGCTCCAGCCACCATTCTCAGTCACTGTTGAGAGATTCAGCAACATGCAATGCAGATAAATCCATTCCCTTCTTACGAATGTTGGTTAACCCTTTTACATCCTTCACAGATCAAGACTATACTTTTACATCCTTCATAGATCAAGACTATATCTTCTTTAGGCAACTCTTACAGCTGTATCAGTCCATCTCTGCTTATCTTAAATCACAAAAGTCATGTCCAGGATCCAGTGCTACTTTTCATAGGCAGTTCCACCAGATACTGGAACATAACCACGTGTCTTATAGACTATTATGCTAGAGACCAGTAAAATGGGGTTCAACAGCACATGCAAATGTTGAAGTATTCCAATAAGGTAAAATCACAAAAGCACTAAGGCATAATATCCAATTTACAAGAAACACAGAACATCATACCTCCTAAGTATTCCAATAAGGTAAAATCACAAAAGCACTAAGGCATAATATCCAATTTACAAGAAAAAAGACAGAACGTCATACCTCCTCCCCCTTCTTTATAAGCCCTACCCTTCTTATGTTTAGACGCACAGAAGCATAAAACTTCAGAGCATTACCACCACAAGTTACTTCAGTGGGCCCACCAAATCCTCCAAAGGTACTAAGCTTTGACCTCACCTGTCGGAGTGTGAATTTAAGTAAATAAGACATCACACAGAATGTGCATACTAATAAAAAGGTAATAAATAAATAAAGCAATATTAAGACATTAATAAACTTCATTGTCATAAATAAGATGGCACAAATAACAGAGAATACCAAGTTCCCAATTGACTGCTCACTTCATAATGCTCTCGCAATTTTGGGATTGCCACAAAGTGAGTAGGTGACAGAAGTCAAAGAGTTGAATCATATTGAAAAGAAAAGGCATCCCATATATCATTAAAAAGAATAGACAATAACTCCTCCCGCCCCCCTGAACACAGATTACAACTTTCATAGTGCTGAGCTCTTCAAAGAGCAACTCTTCCCCAAAATTTCAAAAGGTGCTAAGTTGGAATCCCATTCTAACTGAAGATTCTAGCGAATGAATAATTGGCTTTCCAACCCCTAGCCCCATCACATCTATGCCTCTTTAAATTAAGCTTACCACCTTTAGTTTAGACCAGTAACAGCATCTATGCATCGTGAATGAAGCTTAGTGTACAGCAATGCTATTGGGGTGAAGGCATGAAGAAGAAGTAGGCATATTGATCCAATTATGCTAAAATTGCAACAAATTTGCCACCAACCAAACCCATACCAACTACAAGGGTATGGTATAAAATGAAGAGAAACCCATTTAAGAACCAGCCCAGCTTCTTAGCCTCCATGCAATTTTGGTCAAGCACGACCTGCCCTTTGTGTCTAGACTCCAAATAAAAACACTAGGGCCAGACACTAGCAAATTCTGACCTACATTATTCTAGCTCGGCAGATATCAAATAGAAGTTGACAGAAAGAAAGGAATGCACACAAAAAAATAAAAATTACTATGTTCTAATATACACAACTATATTTGAGATAGACTCATGCAAACTTGCTTAATGCCCAGATATTTCATTGAAAAAACTGAAAATAGAGAAAGAGAATGGCAATGCCTGGGGACACTCGGTAATGCCTTATCCATTTCCTGGAGATCCTAAAGCTTACAGGTAGCTAGTTTTCTTTTAATCTTACAAAATCATGCCAGACCAAGCCACAAGTTGAGCAAACCATAGTCCCAAACACAAGCACAGAACAAAATTCAGACTAACAACAGTGTTCCCCTGACCTAAAAATACAATGCAAGTCAGCCCCCAAAAGCAGGCCACTGCTTGGCACAAGTAACAATGTCAATGAAAACTTAAGAAAATTTCTTGGAATCAGTAGGGAAAAAATCCACATATTGGCAGCCATGGTAATGTACAAACTTAGTAAGTAGTGCACAAACTTAGTAAATTTAATGACTTCAAGAAGTTCAGGAATGTCTAAGCCCAAAAAGAATAAAATATAGATAACACACTTGAAGTTCAGGGTGAGCACTATTAATTTCATAAAGGAACAAGCAAAGACAAATAACAAAGCATATGAAAAATGCAAACCAAGACCCCATAGACTCATACTTGATTTACAAAGATCAAAATTGTCTGTGACAGCGATAGTGAGTGACTCAATTTGCGAAGCGCCTGGCTCATCAATCTAGCTTGCATCGCCATGTGAGCATCACCCATCTCACCATCAAGCTCACTTTTAGGCACAAGGGCAGCTACCTGTATCCAAATAGTATAGGATATTGACAAGCCAAGAACTTAAAAACAAATCAACCACTTCAACTCAAAATAAATGGTAATATAACAATAGTGTCGATGCCATGCGTGTTATTTTGCCTCTGTACCAAAACCCTCGCTGGCATGATAGACCAAGACTATTGACCATGACCAAAGGATGGCCGGAGAGGAAGTCGGCAAGAAAACCAATTATCTGACTAGAAACATTTCAAGATCCTCTAGCTGGTACAAAAACTATAATTGAAAGGGGATGCTATGCCATAAAAGAAGCATGAACCAAGAAAGTACTTTACTTACACTGTCGACTACCACAACATCCACAGAACCACTCCTAATAAGCGTGTCGACCACACTCAGAGCTTGTTCACCACAGTCAGGCTGTGAAAGAAGCAAGTTTTCAGTGTTCACTCCAATGGCCTGAGCCAATGATGAATCAAGAGCATGCTCAGCATCAACAAACACACAGTAACCTGAAAAGAAATTGACATGTTAGTATCCCACAAGAAACAAAATCAATAAAAACATAGCTTCAACATCTCTGAAAAAATCTTTCATATCAAACTCCCATGAAGCAAATTGATACTACCCAACATCATAATTCTAAATTTTGTTAAAATTAATTCTTCAATCTAGAAGTACATGTCAATCAACCATCTCCTCAACAAAAAAAGGATGTTAAAAAAAATGTTGTTGCTTGAGCTAAACATTGTAATTTTCAGGATTCAAGCGCAGAAAACATATGGTTGCATTAGGTCTCCATTAGGTAGTTATTATTACTACAACATAGGTAAGAATAACTATGGGGCAACATAGGTAAGAATAACTATGGGGCTTCATTTCATCACTTAACCTCCTTGCTTCTGTGCCTCAGCAATTACATGGAGAGCAAGAGTGGTTTTCCCAGAAGCCTCTGGACCATAAATCTCAATGACACGCCCCTGCAAAATCCAATCCAAGCATTCCATAAGCACCCAATACATTACGTGAAGTAAACTATGGAGTTTGATTCTTAGTCAAACAGAAGCCATAGTTGAGTTTAACTTTCCACACTGCAAAAATCATTAATGGTTTCAGTAGGTAAAAAATTTTATAGATTAATAACAAAACATATTCAAGAATTCAATTTCCAGACACTTGCATGAGAGGAAGAACCACAGATACAAAATTTTCACTGTACCTTTGGAAGCCCACCAGTACCAAGTGCTATATCAAGAGCAAAAGAACCTGTGGACACCACTGGAACATCTCTTGGTGCAACAGACCGGCCCAACCACATGATAGATCCCTTTCCAAATGATTTAGTAATCTGATCCAGTGCTTGTTGTAGAGCCAACTCTTTCTTTGACGTAGTATCATCGCAGGAGTCACTTCCATCTGACTTGGATTTTCTTCTACCTTTGAGCATTACAAAATTGAAAAGATAAAAAATTAGTTACCAAATCAAAGGCTAAACCCCAAGCAAACAGATTAAGAGCATGTTTGGTATTGCTATTGTAAAAATCTGATTTTATTTGTCAAACTACCACATTTTTCAGTTTTGAAAATGTTTGTTTTTAGATACTCATGAAAGTGGTTTAGTTACATTGTCAACCTAATTCAATAGCTATTAGTAAAATCTTCACATATTAGCTTCTTTCAAAATTAACTTTTTACTTACAAAATTCATATTGAAAAAATCTATGATCAATTAGAAAAAATAATTTATTCAAACTTTTGGCTCAAAATCAGTTACTGGCAATAGGAATGCCAAATGTGCCCTAAAAAGAATCCTACAGAGCTGTCCTGTGACTAAACAAAATTATTTGAAACCCAAAAATACATTCACGTTGGCATCAAGGACGTGTACAATACCGATGGGTTAACTTGTAAAGAACATCATTCATAGTCACGTAAAGTCAGGTTTCAAAAACTTAATACAATTATCATTCACTGATTGTTAAGATAACCTATTGACAGTGCTAAACCATTTCAATACTTAGAATGACTCTGTAAAGCAACGTGTTTCAAGCTAATGAGATTTTACCTTTTTTTTTTCTTTTTAAACCATCTGATTTTTAAAAAAGAAGAACAAAGCTTTAAAATCCCTGCTAACTGATTTGAAGTCTCTTTATAACGTGTTAACACAAGAAAAAAAAGTTATTTATTTTCAGCACCTTTAGTGCCAAAATTGCAAGTCTGAGACGATGTTCCCAATAATCCTCTACTGATTCCCTGCAAAATAATAATAATAAAAGCAAAAATGAAAAATTAACAGAAAAACAACTAACACTTGTGAACAAAAAATGAAAAATTAACAGAAAAACAACTAACACTTGTTAACAAAAAATGAAAAATTAACAGAAAAGCAACTAACACTTGTTAACAAAGTAGTGGGAAAACATTAACATTAGAAATTTCCCAAAATTTTTGTATGACAACCAAACACGGTGCAAATAATCAGATGCCACCAAGGAAAAAAAAAAAAAAGGAACTTTCTGCAAGAGATGAAAGTAATGCATTAAGGAAAGCTACACTAACCTCGGGAGGAAGCAAAGAGCGTTTGAAACAAGAAACATTTCGAAGAAACCTGGCCATGGAAGTTTCGTTGTCGAAATACAGAAAAACAGTGAAAGGAAAAGAGTTTTGAAGAGAAACGTTTTGTTTTTAGGGTTTTATGTTTGGTTTCCCTCCTTTCTTAGCTCTCTGGTTTCCAAAGAATTAAAAGGTCCCCTTATTTAGTTTTCAATGTCGTTAGTTCTCGGACTCGAGCGGCTTTTAATAATAATAATAATAATAATACGATTTTTTTTCTTTTTTCCTCAAACAATTAATAATTTGAAATTTTTATCTTTTTAAAGGGAATAACAATTATTTCTATAAACAAATAATAAATTTTATAAAAATGTACAAAATCTGGGTATAATTATATTCATAATTTAAAGAAGGTTTTCTTTAAATACCCTATTAGTTTTGAAAACTATAACATTCTCAAAGCGATTATTTATATCTGTGTATTTGTCTTTTTAATTATAAATTATTTAAAAAATACAAATTCTGAAAATAATCAACCTTGACAAATATATTAAATAAAATTTACAATAATTTCCTTAGTAGAACAGAAATTGAATAAAAATAAAAAGATAAATTTCTTTGTTAATAAAAGAATGACATAGGTGGAATTAGGAAGAAAGTTAAGTTTTTTCATATTATATATTATTATTATTATTATTATTATGTAATTATATAATATAAAAATATATTTGCAGAATACCATTTCATATTTGACAACAGAAAACTTCCAAGTCTCAGCACAACCATTTCAAGTGAGTCAAAGGCGACGAAGAAAAGCAAGAGAAAAGAAATATTAACGGCACTTGTGTCGAACTAAGGCATGAGTGGATGGGAATAGGCGACCAGAGTGTGTTTAATTAAATTTTAAATTATGTGTATGATTTATTAATTATTTATAATAATTTTGATAAAATTATTTTTAAATATTTGATATATATTAATTATAATATCATCACACAATATTGTATCTGATATTATAATGTTTGTGAGTAAATATAATTTTTTTTATAAATTCAATAAGAAGGTTATTTTAACTAATATATTTTTCAAGTATTTAAAATTGATTTCAACAGTGTGCATAATTATTTATTTTTTATAAGTTTATTCTTAATAAAATAACATAAATAATTTAATAAATTACATATATATTTAAAATTTTATATAACGATATCATATTATAATATCACATAAAATTTTATTAAATGAGAATTAACAAAAACTATAAATTTAAATTTATTACTTAATCTTTAAATGTTTTATCATTTAACTCTAAATTGAGAATTAAAAATAAAATATACAAAATTTAAATATTTTGTATTGATTAATCATTTTGTTTCTTAAAAAATTTTGAATAAAATAATATTAATTAATTTTAAATTACATTTATATATATATATATATATATATATATATATATTACTCACTAACTTCTTTTTCACTCTAAATAAATTCTAATACAAAACATAAAATAATAGTTATTTCCTTTGTTTCAAAAATAAGAGTTGTTCACTTAAATTAAAAAATAATTAATTATAAATAATTTCAATCAATATAGACTAATATACTTTTAATTGTCTCAAATTAAAACTATACCACAAACACTAATAAAAAAAAAAGTAATTAATTATAAGAGAGAGAAAGTTGATGATGAAGGTAAATTTGGAAAATGACCAATATTGATATTCAAAAATAATAATTATATTGAAACAAAATATATTTTAAAAAACAGTTATTTTGAAATGGAAATAGTATATTATAAACTTTTTATTTTAACTATGTTATTTTTATATATTAAGAGCTAGAAAAATACGCTTGTGACATTCCATTTTTATTATTTTACATTTAAATTGATAAATTTAATTAAAAATTATATTGTAAATTTATTTAAATATTAAGACATTAATAATTATCAATATTCATTAACACAGTTGAAATTTTTATTTTAATTTCAATATTATATAACTTTATATTGAGAAGTAATAAAATTAAGAATATATAATTAACGGCTTAATTATCTATATTTTCTAATTTATTTTAATTGATAATATAGTTTCTAGTTCAGCTCTCTTTATTTTTTATATTGAAATTTTTTTTCTACAAATTGAATTCATAGTAAACTTCATATAAAAAGATATTAATATAATATACTTTGAGTGGGGATTAATAAAAAATTATAAAATATCATCTAATTTTTTAACAAAATCCACATGGATATATTATGAATAATTAATTTATAATTGAACATGTGAATTAAATGCATCTTAGAATTTTTTTTATAAGATAATTATCGCTTGAAGAGAAAAAAAAAAAAAAAAAAAAAAAAGGGGGAGGGAGAAATTAGTTTTATTTCTCCCTCCCCTCTTTTTAGTTAAAATAAGCGTTTTTAGAATCCACCAAGACTAGCTAATCATACTATAAAAATTAAGAATTGTCCAGTAATTTAGTTTTATTTAACATTAAAAATTAATTATTTAAAAAACTGATTAAAACTGAAAAAAATGCTCAAAATGAAACATAAATCAAACTCTTTCAATTTAAAATTAGGTCGTTTAAAAAATTTAAAAATTTTAAATTATTACATAATTTTACTCAAAATTTAAATTTTAAAATAATTTGAATTATTTCATTATATTATATATTTTTAAAATTTTAAATATTATTTATATAATTTTTAAAAAATTTAAAATATTCTATTAAATGGAATTAATTAAACTCACCAAATTAATGACCGGGACTTCTCGTCCGATTTAAAAACATTCGGAAAAATTAAGTAAGAAAGAGTCCAATAATATAGTTTGGCCCCAACCCGAATAGAACAAAACCCACCCAACTGATCTGATGGTTGCTTTGCTCAACACTCAGATTCCAGTTCTTCGTTTTCTTCACCAATATCATCACTTGCTCCGGTGCATGATTCAAGTAGAAAAGCTGCAAGTAGTTCATCACGTTTTTTCTTAGGTTAATTTCAAATTTTTATTTACTTATGTGGTTTCCTTCTGTTTCTTTAACTAAGCATTGTTAATCAATGGTTGTTCTCTTGCCAAAACATAATCTGATTCTCCAATCTGAAATGGGCATCTATCATTTGAATGATCCAGCATATTTATGGTTTTATTTTTTTACTTTACTTTCTTGGAATTTGATGTCCTTTCTGACAGCTAATTTGTTTTGTTTTTAAAACATAAATGAAATTGCTTGGTGGTGGTTTTCTGTTTAATGGCATTTTATTTGAAATTGATCATCTATGGCAGCTTCAATTTGGTTATTGTATTGAAGATTGTGTTATTGATGTAGCTTAATTATGAGACAAATTCATGGGGTTTCTTGTAGAAGATCATAATGAAAGGAGATCACTACTACATCATACTATGTCAGAATTGTTGATTAGCCGGAGGTGATATGACGGAGCAATAGTTTTTAACTAGTGAATTTTTTTTATTGTACAGGGGACATGGGTTTGTGGACATTACTGGAGGGATGTCTTCTTCTTGCGAATGCACTGGCAATATTGAATGAAGATCGGTTCCTTGCACCTCGAGGATGGAGTTTCTCTGAATTCTCAGGACGTCAAACGAAATCTTTCAAGGGGCAGCTAATTGGGCTTATTTATGCAACGCAGTATATGAGAGTTCCTCTTATAATACTGAATGCCATTTGCACTTTTGTAAAGCTAGTGTCTGGATGATGCTGCCGAGGTAGGATATGATGACCATGTGCTTAAGTTTATATCTTGACAATCATTGCCTTATGTTTTATGTAAATGTATTTTACGTCTAAGTTCTAGTGAAACATGCCTAGGGCTATCCTTCCCATCATGGATATTAAACTTGGACAGAATCTGAGCTCTTTAATAATTAGGTTTCTCTTGTTTGACAAGGATCTTATGGTAGATGAAAGGATGGCTTGTGTTGAATGTTGAATGCATAATAAACATGTATCTAGAATTTGGGATTGGATTTGGAAGCCTTGATAACTAGCAGACTTTTGTTAAGTTATCAACAATTCATTTGCCTCCTAGATATGCTCTCATGCAGTACAAGATTCATTTGTGAATGGCCTGGCCTCCAAATCTAGAATCTAAATCTAGGATGCTACACCTCAGTTTAACTTACATGTGTGTGTTAGTCTGCAACAAGGATGGTTGAGATTGGTGTATGGGGATATGGAAATGTGAACAACACTTGAAAAATCTTTGCATAAAACTAGTTAGATTGAAAGGGAACTACACAACTTCAACTTGGAATTTGATGGAAAGACTGAACTTGGCAACTAAAGAAATCTATGACAAATGATTATAAAAAAAAAAGTGTTCAAGAAGATAACTGAATGCTGTCTCTATCTTTTTTTTTTTTCTATGCGCAGATAATTTCTTCTGCTCAGCCTGTGTGCTGCCTATTCTTAGGTTGCCTTTGCTTCAACCTGTCAGTGGGCTGATTTTTCCTTACATAGAGGAAAGCAAATACATCTTTTTGGATATTGGAGGTAGTCATTCCCATTAATTTGATTTAATATGCTGTTGCTTTAAAAAAAATTTTAATTTATTGTGTAATTCTTGTCTTCTGTTTTTTCTACTACATTTTAATTTGCATTCAATTTCATGAATGCATCGTTCCTTGGTAAAAAAAATGTATTTGTTCATGGTGTGATTAGTCAAACATCCAGTTTCTGCTCATTTCATTGGTCATAGGATTTCATTTAGTTGCTCCAGACTAAAGGAAGTCTGACAAATGTGAAGAAAAAGAAAATCTTTTTGGAAGGGCAGAAGCACATGGAAAATTCAAGAAAGACTGCAGCTGAATTGTTCTTTTGTATTAGTGATTTTGAGGTTTTATCCCTAGCTTTAAAAACATCAGTTGTGCAAATGAGAATGTTGTGGGTTCAAGAAACATTTTATAACATGCTTTTTGTATTTTTTTTTTTTTTTTCTTTGGAAGCTTTCTACTTGACATTTTAATGTTGGGTCATTAACCAAAATTTTTGCCACTATGAAATGATGCAATGACAATATAATTTTTCTTGGTGAATTGTGTGTTGGAGGAGGGCTATTCGTACTGATGGCTGAGTGAAACTTATAAGATGCCATTTCCTTTGTAATGAGCTTTCTGCGATTGTAATAACTATGGGAAAATTGCTATTGATGGTCACTGCAATTACTGCTTTACTAGTGAACACACAGTGACGGTAAGTGGCTTAGAGATCATGTTGGCATCTGTACTGTACTTACCTGTTGAAGGTATCAGGACACATAATTTGTTATTGGGAGGAATCCTTTCCTTTAAGCTTGTACAACTGAAAATCTCGTTGCTGAGCATATAATCAATATGTCAACAAATTTCACATCCCTATCTCGCCCTTAAGAACACAAATAACCACTCTCCCCTTGTCAATATAAAAGATAGGCAAACTTTGGACAAAAAAGTGGGAACAAATTTTATAAACCATATAACCTTTTGTCAATAACAAAATGAAGCAATTAACAAAACAAAGCTAAGGAGAAAGAGACATATACTCAATTGATAGAGCAAACATCATGTCGTTAACTTAAACTTCATTACAACGATAAAAAGCACACATGGCCTTGAATTTAAACAACAAAAATTTTTAAACATACTTGAGACCTTTGAATTTTTATATTTGAATGTCTCTCCTAGTACTTTAAAAAACAAAGGGAAAAAAACCCCATGAAATCTTAGTTCTTGGAAATCATTGAAAATTAGTGAATTATGTCTATACCTACTATAATTTCGAAATAATCCAGTTCTCTAATTAAATCCGTTCATTACTATCCTCACGTTTGAAATCCCAAAAACGGTTTTTTTTTTTTTTTGAAAATAAAATGAGAACTGGCACAATTTTTTTTAAAATAAAAATGAAAATGCATTCACAATCAGGAATAAGTAAAAGACATTTAGAAGGCTTGCTTTAATTTGAGAAGGGGCACGAAAGGATGGGGAAATTAAAAGCGTGGCTCAAATATTGAACATTGTTTTAACTTCAAATTCTTTCCTCACTTCCATTTACGCAAGGCTTAAAACTTCACATAAAATGTCTAGAAGCATTCTTAAGCACCCACTTCAAAACCATGCAGGCCTCCCCTGTCCCGATGCTTCAAGTGAATTGTGAAAGTTTTTAGTTCATAACGATCATCCATTGGTCACTTGTAAGCAAAAATACACATTAATGTATACCAGGGATTGATGGATCAAATGACAGGAACCATCCCACTACTGCTGGAAGATCCAAGACTTGCAACAGTCACATATAGAAAAGCAAGTGATAATTATAAAATAAAGACATAAAGGAAGGGTATAAAGGCGTTCGCGAATCCTTAACATATACCAACAATACATCAAGAACACGGAGTCCTAACTATCTTCATCACATTCTCACAAAAGCCGAGGACAAAGGGAAAAGAAGAAAACTCCAAACAAATTTGTTCATAATCACTTAAAGAAAATAAATAAATAATAAATATGGAACCACCCAAAACTTCAAACCCTCTTCCCTTTCTGTGCCCCTACAAACATCATTCAGCTACTTCACATAAAATGCATCAATTAAACTCTATTGTTGTTTGCACTCTGGAGGTCGCTCACCCTGCTGACCATCCCCAGCTTGTGTTCTTCCAATCCTCTATGTTAAGAAAAAAAAAAAATTACGCAAAAAGTAAGGTTGAGGTTAGTTTCCTTTTATTAATTGAAGAAAAAGACAGGATAATCACAAAGGAAGGTGGTTCAAAAACCTAAGTAAATGAATTAGAGACAGTACCTTGTTCCCGGCTGATGACTGCACCCAAATGATAAAAACAAATATTAGCATCATCTCAAATTATTCATAATATAGAGGAAAAAGAAGACCCATAAAATAAAATAAAACCAATTTTCTATGATATCAAACCTTCTTTTTTGTCTTGCTGTCTTCTTCGTCATCCTCATCCTCATCATCTTCATCCTCATCTTCTTCGTCATCTTCATCCTCATCCTCATCAATATCTTCATCCTCATCATCTTCTACTTCAAGCTCATCACCCTGAGCAGCCTCACCCGTAAACCATGATACTGCATGAGGGATGATCTTGTCTCTAATAGTTGACCTGAAACAAAGGAAAAAAAGAAAGTCAGAAGGAGATTTACAATTCCACAATATTACTGTTGCAAGCCAGGAGCATCACCATTAGAATTAGCATCTATGATGTATATCCATGCCTAAGAATGGTATATTATAAAAAACTCACCCAATGTCATAATCTTGCTCCATTTGATTCTGAAGCTCCTCAGCCTAGTCAAGCAGATTCGGGAAAGAATTAGAACATAAGAAGGCAATTAAGTTATATCTTAATTAAGCAAACACATGATAGTCATACATATTCTTCATCAAGATCTTCATCATCCTCAGGGACCTGAGGAGGATTAAAGAAGTTGAAAAAACTATCACAATCCTCAGTTTTTGTAATTGGCTTGGCATTCTTTGATCCTTTTTTAGGCTTCTTCTTAAGGAGCTTCTGAGTTAAGCATTTTCCTGGATACCATTCAATCTCCGTCCTGCATACACCAGATATCAGTTACAAGGTGAAGTACCTAACTGCTGACATAATAACTGAGATGGAATATGTGCATAATAAAACTGCAGGAATAGCAGTTACCCTATTGCCCTTTCAAGAATGGGCTCATCTTCATCAATCATGTGATAAGTCTTTGTCAAGACAGTGTTCTTAAAATATGGGTTGGCATCAAAGAAGAATTCAAGCTTGAATCCCTTGGGCTCTTCTATCCTACACCATTTAATGTCTTTGAGGTACTTCAGAGCACCTTCATCACGCTCTGTAATCTAAATTGAAAGAAAGGGGACAAAATTTACAAGCCATGATTCAAAAATAGTTCAAACTCATAACAAAATAATAATAATGACACTTCAACAACAAACCTCCTCTGATAAGACTTCATTGTTCTTCATTGCAGTGAGCCAAAAGTCAGGGACACCTTTCTCTGCATTAAACACGTTCACATAACAAGCTAAGTGAAATGTCCAAGAAAAAAAAAACAGAGTTGTCCTTGGGAAATATTAGGATGGTACCTTCAGCAGCTTTATCCCCCTCTTGATCCATTGCTTCTTCATTTGTAGTCACATCAACTTCAGCAGCCCCATTCACAATCTCATATCTCTGCAAGTGATCATTAAAAAATTACTGCAGGCATAGAAACTAAATCAACTGCCAACTACAGAGGACATAACATGTAAATGCTATGCGCTAGCCAAAGGGATCAGCGTGCTTTGGGAAAGTAAAGCATGCTGAATTAAAAATTAAAGCATGCTAAATTAAGGATGAAAATTTTCATCATGGTAATAATAAGTACCCAGTTTAGGGAAAAAAATGCACACAAGTCTTTGCATCCAGCTTTTCAAATGATAATTAGAATCATACCTTAGAGTATAACGGTTGGTACAACTTTTGATATTTGGCTTCAAGTGCTGCTCTCTCCTCAAAGAATTTTGCCTCTAATTCATCATATTGGCTCTGCACATCAAGGAATCTTTAAATTTTTGGACAAATGTTTCCTCAAGATGCATTCATGCAGGAATGCAAACAGATTTGAGCATATCAAGAGCAAATAGCATGGAGAGACATGTAAATTGCATTTAGAAAAAAAAAATCCAACTAAAATGAATTTTCCTCAACTACAAAAAAATAAGAATTATACTTCAACCATTTCCATACAGTTTTAGGAGACATTTTTAAAGCAATATTTATGGTCTTCAAAAAACAATGAAGAAATAGAAATTGATCTAAATCTAATAATGCAGTCAACGACAATAGATGGAGAAATAACAGAACTCCTTACCTACAAAATAAATAGACTCGTAATCTCAAGTACACATCATCTATTCAAACACTAGACATAAAAAAAATTCACCCAACTTCACAAATCTAATCAAATATGCGTACATACAGGCATGTACGGAAACAGGAAAACAAAATGACCTATATATGAACAATCAAAACCAACGAAACATCAAACAGTCAGATATTATTAATAACAAAAGGAAAACGCACGCGCCTGGATCTCCCTGAGAACTTCAACGCGCTTCCTCACGACAGGAGACAAACTTTCAAGCATGTCGGTGTGCTGGCCAGCCAGAGTTTGTAGTTTATTCTGCAAAAACAACAGAAACCCCATAATCCTAACTCGTAAACAGGACAAGTCAACAAACAGAGGCAAAATCAAAACCTAATAGACAAACTAAACGTGAATTACAAGGAACAAAATTATTGAAGTAGAAATGAAAGAGACTTTGAAATTTCTGGACAACCAAACAAGAAGGTTAAACTTACCTTGAGCGCGTTAACAAGGCCGGCTCGATTATCCTCGCTAAGAGCTGCAAATAAACAACAGTAAGGAACAAAAAATAAGCAAATCGAAGAAAGATGAAGAAGTTAAGTGAGGAGATTTACCGGCAGTGAGATCGGCCATGCTGAGGCTATCTTTGTCGTTGCTCATGTTGGGGATTTTAGAAATAAGAGGTTAAGGCTAAAACCCTAAATTATGGAAGGAGAAAAGAAAGAGAGAGAAAGAGAGGCGTCTTAAAATCCTTCCCTCTCTTTGAAAAAACCTAATGTCGCCTACTGCCGCTCGCTTTATCATGTGAGCGGCAGCGATTTTTTGGTATTATTTTAAATTAGTTTAACGCGTACGATAAAGACTGCGTTTGTTGGAAATGCATTTGCTTTCTTTTAAAAAAAAAAAAAGAATTTAAAAACTTTTATTAAATGTGATGTGTGTAATCAACAAATAAAAATTTGCTCATTTTTTTTTGTTTTATCAAGTATAAGGTGAGTGACTAGATCTCATGAAAACTTAATGGGATTGATATTTTTTTATTTTAAAAATGTTTTATCTTTAAAATTTTACATAAATTTTTAAAAATATTTGAACATGTTTTCATAATATAATAAAATTAAAAATTCGTTTTCAAATTGAAAATGTATTTTTTAAATGAAAAAAGAAAATAAAGAAAAATATTTATAATCAATTAAGGATAAAAGGCTGGTTACATTTTTAAGTAAAAAAATTATATTAAAATAAAAATTAAAAAATCTATTAAATTTTTTAATAATAAAATAATATCAAAAAATTCCTATACTATTTAGGATTAATTATTATTTAGAAACTATAGACTTTTTTTTTGTTCTAGAAAATTTGATTTGTTATTTTTCTTAAGTTTTTATTTTTAATATTTATTGATAGTAAATTATGTTTGAAATAAATAATATTATTAAGTATTTAAATATAATATTGGTATTTATAATTTTTTTATATTTTTAATATTTATATATTTTATCTTGTATTTTAATATTTTTACGCTTCCCTATGCTTCTATTTCTTATATTTTTAATAAATATTGTTTCACCATTTCCGTTTTCACATTTCACTATTTCTCATTTTCATTTCTGTGGCACATAGATAAGGGATTTAAATGTTTAAGTTTTGTTGTTCCTTCGATTAAAATTTTATATAAGATAAACGTAATAAGAAAGTCATAAATATTAATAATTGGAAAGTCGTAAATATTTTTAAAAATTTTATATAAGATAAGATAATAATTAGAAAGCCGTAAAAATTAATAATTGAAAAGTCGTAAATATTCTTAAAATGTTTATATAAGATAAGATAATAATTAGAAAGTCGTAAATATATTAAAATTTTTATATAAGATAAGATAATAATTAGAAAGTCGTAAATATTTTTAAAAATTTATATATAGAAAGAGAATAATAATAATTTATTAAAAAATGTTAGTCATAGTTTTTTTTTTTTTTTTTTGGTGTACTTTAGTGTTAATTGATCTTTTCAAAGAATGAAAGGTTTGAAATCAATTACTCACATCCATCATTATGATGAAAAATTCACAATTTGATAAGAACTAAAAGCGATTTTAATCATACAATTCACAAATATTAATTCTGTCAACAAACCTCTCAAGAACTGAAATACAAATATTTTATTTATTGATACTAGCTCTAACAAGTCATACCGATGTTGAGATAATATCTTCCATTTATTGGAAATTTTTGTCAACTAAATTATGACTTAAAGTGTAATTTAAATATCTTATGTCAACGGCTAATTATAATTTTATTTTAAAGCTAAAGGTAATGTTGATTTTGGCTATCATTTATCTCTAAAGAAAAAAGTTTAGATTATTTCACTAATCACAAAAATTAAATTTTAACCAAAACAGTCCCCTAAATATAGATTTAAATGCGTGGAGATTTGGTGGCATCAATTAAAATAGGTGCTTAAGGAAGCTTAAAATATGTCCTTAACTCGATCGATTGGATTTCATCAAATATTTAAGACTCATACTTTCTATTCAAAGTCAAAATTTTCACTTATTTAGTATTGTTAGTAATGGTCTTTAAGCCTATTTAGGATCATTAGAGAATCATAATTTTGAAAGGTTTATTAATTGATGATCTGTGTATATTAAATATATCATTTATAATGTATTAATTATTAATAAAAATTATTTTTAAAATATATAACAAAATAAATAAATATTTTTTTAAAAAATAAAAATAATATAAAAATTATTTTTTAATTATCTATTTTATATTTTTAATTTATTTTTATTCATAATTATTTTAATTAAATAATTTTAAAATTATAATTATTTATATGTCAAATTATTAACTTAATAATGTCCAAATTTTTATTTTAAATAAATTTTGATATCTAAATTAATTATATAAATTGATTGATTGATAATTTACTGAAAATATCTTTTAGAAAATATATGTTTTTGCTGCTTAGGTGGTAAACGGTAACAGAGAAATAATATTCCTTTTTTTTTTTTTTTTTGGTGGGGGAATATAAACAGAAAAATAATAGTTAGTTGAAAAATACCTTTTAACACAAAGATTCCATTGACGGTTCAGATCTAGACAAGCTCATTCTCAATTCTCTCATATAAGAGATCCAATAAGCCTGCGCAAGTGATACTAACCTTACAATAACAATACTCTTCTTTCCACCCTATAAAGAAAACACTGTTATTGCTTTAGCGTTGGCTAAAGAACATAAAATAGATGAATGCCTTTTATACAACAAAAGCATATTCTACGTTCCAACATTAAAACATGTTATGATTCAAATCTCATTATTGTAAAATCTTCCAATACTAAAGAAAGAAAAAACTACAGACAGAATGAAAAGGCATATCCACTATCACAGGACTTTCGGACATATAAAACATTGTCCACTTGGATATTAGATTTGCTTGGAATAGATTTTACATCTTCAAAAGCTTAAATCAGGCCTACATACATTCCCAACGTAATATTAAGCATTCGTGCTCAAGCAAGCTAACATTTTCATTCTGGTGTTAAAGTGAAAATTTCACTTCATGCTATAAGCTTTAAGCTAATAATCTCAAGCAGTACAGCTCATCTTTTAAACAAATTTCAATAAATTGGTAATGAAGTAGACATAAATATCATGTTATTATAGACCATAACGGTGCAGTAGCACTGGTAAACTCCAGAAGAAGGACTTGTCTTCTTCAAGTGAGCGAAATAAATGGTGTCTGAAAGATACGACTGCCAAAGTTATCCACACAATTGCACAAGCAGTTTCTAAATAATGTGCCCTTTGTATCAGCAGACACATTGATAGAACCTAGATGCTAGAGGAAGTAAGAAAGAAAAATTATAAACTTCTGTGTGACACGCAAGATACATATGAAGCTCATATCAAAACATTTTTTTTAAAAAAAAAAAAAAAGAAATCAATACCTAATTTGGTTACCACTGACTTACGCTCACATAGAGTTATTTCCCACATGATTAACTTGTTTAATAATCACAGTGAAAGTATATTGTTAGTGTGCACCAAATGAGGAGCTCCATTTTTTCCTTCATAAAGGAGAAAAGCCCATGGAAATGCAGAAAAGGAAGTCTCAAGGGGTGGTTGTTCCAGCTTCATCAGCATTTTTACCAGCACCTGACTGGGCAGTATTGCCATCATTCACAGGATCCAGAATACGTCCAGTCATTGGATCAACAGGACGTGTATCACGTGGGCCACCTTTACGCCCCATTGCCACCATTGGTGGTGGAGGTAGTAACCCTGCTCTGAAAAGGAGGTGTTGGACTGGCTCTGAAGGCTGAGCACCAACTGATAACCAATACCTGTAGAAACCAGCAAGCAAAATAAGTAAGTTATCAACGAAAAATACCATTCTATTTTGCTTCCTTAATGTAATCATGCAAATAGTTGAAATCATTAAAAGCTTGGAGACTAAAAAGGATTTTAACAAAATTCTTCTCATTTTCTGCAAAAGCAAAAAATTCTTTAACCTACAATTCTGAAAAGGAAAATTACATTCTACAACACTCAACAACAGTAACATGCATAAGCAAATTAGAAGGGGGGAAAAAAAATCTTAAACCAACAGCTACTGTTAGGCTGAAAGCTAATGACAGATTAACAGTCCAAATAGAAGGTGGACTGAAGGATACCTGGATCAATGACCCAAAACACGAAAATCGTTTTGCATCAGTTTTCAGTGGTTTCTGGGGAGAAAACAAAAAAAATTCTCAAAATCCAAATAGAAACATCTCTCTATTCAAAAACTACTTTAAATTTGTACAGCTCAGATCATAGTCTTTTTGTAAACCTGATTTTGCTGTAAGCATCATGAGATAGGCATTGAAGAAGAACTCTGAAACAATAACAAGAATGGCAGCAATATGGAATAGGTGAAACTAATAAAAAGGAAGCAAGTTAGCCATTAACTGGGCCAAATGAAACCATTTGTGATAAAAACATAACTGCTAAAGAAAAGCAACTAGTCCAGAATCCTAAACAGTTAAATCCCTTTTCAACTTTCACTAACCCCAAGTTTAACATGATAATGACACGGAAATTAGTGATATCGAGAAGCTGAGGTATCATCAAAACACAAAATAAAAACCAAATTCATTCTGTCAGATTAAAGATTGAGAACGATTTTCTTAAGACAGTATCTGGCCAAATCATCACGATATATACACAAACACCATACACCATCTTATCATATTTCAATGATCTTCATGATTAACTAAGCCTTGTCACTTATCCTCATATCTCCTACTTTTTCTTCATTCAGAAAATTTTCTCCTGCCTCCCCCCCCCCCCCCCCCTCCCCTGGAAAAGCTATTTTTCTACTTTTGTCCCTGCAATCGATGTTGACTATCAGCTTATCATTTCTCCTACTCCAGTACATGATCTTTGATAGTTTGATGGCCTTTTCCTATCTATAATTCTCCAAGAGTTCACTGATGCAATCTAGATTGTGTTTTCCGATCAACGGCTGCCTCACTTTGGGAATAAGATCCTTCCCCAACCACAAAGATGTTCAACCCAGTCCATGAGTTCACATCCATCCTTCCCTCCCTTGGTTTCCTCATATCTCATCATCACTAGCCCTTTGACTTCCTTCGACAATGCTCAAAAATAATTCCATGCCATTTCCCCCTTCTATTTAGGGAAGCAAAACATTCCATCAACTAATTTAAAAGATATAGGCAAAGTTCTATGCGGACAAATTTATCACCGAAAGTGCTTTGATAACTTCCGACAGGTTGTAATGAAGGGTAAGCTGATAAAATTTTTATCTGTTTAGCAGAGACGATCAAAGTATCACAATACGAAATAATTAAACGTAAAGAAGTAAAGATTAAGGCTACCAAACGAATATCATCGAGTGAGACATAACTAGTGAACTAGAGAAGAGTAAAAAGCGGCTTACTTACTTCACTCTCTCGAAATTAAGACCCATTCGTTTGCCCCCATCTTGACCTGTAAATAGCAACACAACAGCAGATTATGATAAAGCAGGCGGGAGATGGTGATATGATTAAATGGAGAGGAATAAAAGGTACCTGGAAGAGGATTGTAGTAGCCAAGGACTTCGAGGTGTTTGCCATCTCTAGGAGATCTGCTATCGGCGGCCATCACCCTGTAAAACGGCTTGTTTTTGCACCCGAATCTCGATAATCGTATCCTCACCACCATTTTTCTCTCTCCTTTGCGGCTATGTCGATTTCTTTTCTTAGTATTAAACTGGCTAGGGTTCTGGGTTTAAGGCAGATTGCTGTGGTTTCCTTTGCTGGCAAACGAATCTTATTTAATTTTGTTACGACGTCGTTCTAAGACTCTCGCGTCCTTCCCCTTGTCGACCCAACAAATTAAAAAATTAAAATTAAATTTTGAAAAATATAAATTAAATAAATTTATAAATCAAATTATATTAATTTGATTTATATTGAATTTTTTATAAAAATAATATTAAAATATTTTTAATATTAATAATAATTTTTATAATATATATTTTTAATATGAATAATATATTTTTAATGGATTCTTATATATTTTTTATGTAAATAATAAATTTTAAATAAAGTTCAATTGGATTGAATTTAAATTTAATTTAATTCTAAAAAAATTCAATTGATTCAATTAAATTAAAATTTTTATTTAAAAATTAAATTGAATATAATTAATTAAATTTTTTTAAAAAATAAATCAAACTAAAATTAAATATAAATCAAACTGAATAAATTAATTTGATTTGATTTGATTAAGTTGTTTAATTTTCTTGAATAGTGCCACCTTAGTCAAAAAACGCACCATTATCTCAATAAAATTAATCATGTTTGGAAGAAAAAAAATAAAAAATAAGTAAAATAAAGAAAAAAAAAAGAAACGAAAAAAAAATATTATGGATTTCATCTCTTTATTTTCTTTTCAATATGGAGAAAAACATGAAAGAATAATAGATTTTTATAAACTTACATTTTTACCTAAATAGATATTATTTATTTTCTCAAATAAAAGATAAAAAAGAAAATAATAATTTCAGTTACTTTCATATTTTACTTCTTAAATAAAAATAAATAAATTTATTTTTTTGTTTTTTTATTCACATATGAGAATGGAAATAAAGAGAGTAAAATTGTCAATCGTGGTGTCAGTTTTACACGCTGTCATTCGACGAGAGCTCGCACATGTCGGTTAAAGAAATTGATCACTATTTAAAGAAGAATGACATGTCATCATCTTTTTTCTAACAGTGTGTTTGGTTGGGTGGTTTATAATGGAAATGAATGAAATGGATTGGTTTGAAAAAAAATTTAGTGTTTAAATTGAAGGATTTGAAGTGGAGTGGAATGGTTTGGAAAACCCTTCCAAACCCTTTCACAGTAGCAAAATCAAACACTCCAAATTAGGGTGTTTGCACTGGCTCAAAAATTTGTAGGCACTAATTTACATATTTGCCCTTTACATATTTGCACTGAATTATATATTAAAATGGTATTTTTGGTTGGGTGTTTAAATTTTAATTCATCTAATTATATTTAAAATTAATTTATTTTCTTAATTAAAAAATTTTTACTTTTCAAACTATTTATATTTAATTTTTTATCAAAAATTATAAAAAATTAATTGTTCACA
>CATIWR010646364.1:0-36702 GCA_949677035.1 Omphalea diandra | reverse complement strand
CACGAGATATATATTCTATAATAAAAAAAAATTTATATATATATATATATATATATATATATATATATATATATATATATATATATATATATATATATATATATATATATATATATATATCTAACCAAGTCAAGTAATATTTTGAGGTCTGCAGTGAATTTTATTATTTTAGGGAATATATTATGAATGAATAATATATTTATAAGCCATCAATTAACATATGCAATTCATTTTAATCTCAATTTTTATTTCAAATAAATATTTATTTATTATTTATTAGTTAATTATTTAATTGAGATAAGGATTTGATATTTATCATATTAACAATTTGACACATAAATAATAAGAAATTTCATTTAAAAATTTTTTAACTATAAATAACAATAAATGAAAATAAAAAATTATTAAAATAAACTATAATATAGGTAGTTAAAATATAAAATTTAAAAATAATTTTCATATATTATTTGTTATGAAAATAAATATTATTTACTTAATTACATATTTTATATGAATTTTTTATTTTATTAATATTTTATATAATTTAAATAACATATTAAATTATAACAATACAAAATATGAATTGACTGGCATATATTATTAATTAGTTTCATATTTAATTTTAAATAAGTGATTGTCATTTATTAACTGACTATTTATTTAAGGTAAAAATTTGATATTTATCAAACTAAACTATCTAACACATAAATGATAAGAATTATTATGTAAAACTATTTAACAAAAAATATTTATAAATAGAAATAACAAAATATTAAAGAAAATAACAAAATAGGCAAGGCTAAAACATAATTTTCATATATTATATACTTAAAAATAAATATTATTTACCTAATCATATATTTTATATTAGTATTTTATTTTAATAATTTTAAATATATTTTAAGCAATATATTAAATTATAGTCCTCAATAGCACAAATTCATTTATTTATTATTGATGCTAAAGGGCATCTCACAAGTAATAGTATTTTAAAATTTTTTTTGTAAGCATCAATTTTCAATTGTACAGAGAAGGTTTATAAAACAAAAGAAATTTTAAAATTATAATAATAAAAGAACAAAAAAATTAGTTACAATAAAAGGCTCATTTGGATGGCATAAAAATATATGATTCATCATTCAATTCAAGCTGAGGTAATATATAATTTTAGAATACACCTTTTTATGTATCAGATTTAGAATTTGTTTAAGACAATAATCTATCATTTATTAAATTAGTTATTTGATAAAATAAATGATTTAAATTTACAATAGTTCAACATATAAAATTATCTAACTAAACATTATTAATAAAAATTAAAATATATTAAAAGAAATTATAAAATCGATAATTATATAAAATAAAGTTAAAAAATAGTATACATATATTATCTATTTAGAAAAAAATTATTTTTATTTGTCTAATGAATATTTTAATTTATTAATATTCACAATTATATTTTAAGTAATATATGAAATTATGGCCCACAATGCGTCGATTATTAACTAGCAATATATTATGAATAAATAATAAATAATATATGAAAACAAAAGAAGACAATAATCTAAGAAAAATAAAAAAATTGATGTTATTAACTCTAGTCTCATAACTATTTATTAAAATAAAAAAAATTGAGATTTATTAAATTAATTTTTTGACATATAAGCGATTGAAATTTTTATGTAAAACTATTTAATTAAAATAACTATAAAAAATAAAAAATCAATAAAAGAAATAATTATATATTTTGAATTAATATTTTATTATATTAAAAATTTTTAAATATATTTAAATAATATATTAAATTCTAATAATAAAAGTACAAATTTATTTATTTATTATTGATGTGAGAGATACCTCTCGCAAGCAACAAATTTTTTTTTAAAATGTTTATGAGCAACAATTTTCAATTGCAAAGAGAAGATTTATGAAATAGAAAAAATTTCAAAATGATAATAATAAAAGAAGGAAATAATTAATTAGAATAGGAAGCTCATTTAGATGACCCAAAAGCATATGATTCACGGTTCAATTCAAATTGGTATAAAAGATTATTTAAAAAATAAATATTATTGTGTCTTAAATTTAGATTTTGTTAATATAACAATTTATCATATGTCAAACTAATTATTTGATAAAAAAAGTTATTGAAATATGTATTTATTTGATATATACAATTGCTTAAATAAAATAAAAATAAAAATATACTAAGAGAAATTATAAAATAAGTAATTATATAAAATAAGGCTAAGAAATATATGCATATATTATTTATTTAGAAAAATATATCATTTATTTATGTAATAAATATTTTAATTTATTAATACTAATATATTTATCTATTAAAATATATTGTTATTTATATAATAAGTATTTTAATTATTAATATTTATAAATATATTTTAAATAATTATTAAATTATAGTTCACATAACACATCGATTAATAACTAGTGATATATTATAAATAAATAATATATGATATATGATTAAAAAAAAAGGCAAACTCAAAAAACAAAACTTGTCAAATGAGATAAAATACACTTGTCAAAGGATAAGATAAAATATTATGAATTTGGATTATGCTTTTAAATTTTTTAAAAGAAAATTTCTCTATCTCTCATCTAATGTGCTAAAGCAAAGTATGCTGACCATGACAAAGTAATTAATATTATATGAAATATTGTTGGACAACCTGAAAAATACAGTACATATTTACTTATTTAAGCTAATTAGTCAATTTTTTTTAATAATTAGTCATTTCTTTATAATTCTAACTTTGTTTTCAAATTTATGTTTATTTACAATATGATATGACGTAAACAAATTTTATTATTTGGTTAATAGTGTAAAATAAATGTGTGAAATCTTTGTTGTTAAATCACATTTATCTGTAATTATCATTATAAGTAAACAAATATATATAATTTTTTTAAAAAAAATTAAATCAAGCATTTTTAATTTTAATACATTATTCATAAAATTATCATTCGACACTTCGTGAGATGGACACGTTATATTCTAGTATTAAATACTTCTAACTACTCAGGTTTTACCACACTAGATTATTTAGTCTTTTATTTTTAGATATGATACTAAAATATTATTCTATTTTAATCATGTTAGAATCTATTAAAATTTCTATTAAGTTGATGAAAGGTTCATATTACCCCTCATTTTCATTTTAATTTCACTTTCTACAGCACCTCCATCATCTAAAAAATCAAACAAAAATCACCATCATTGCAAATCAAAACAAGATAAACTTTTTTTCATTTATTAATAAAAGAAAAATGAATTTTTATACCCATCTATTTTTACAAAAATATCGATAAATGCAAATTAAAAAAATTTTCAAATTAAAATATCTTATCTAGAAGCTTGCTTGCCTATTTTGATTATGTTAGCCCTAGGTGTAGAAGGCAATCCAAAAGAGAGGGATGAATTGAGTGACTAATAAAACTTGAAGGATGAGAGGAAGAAACAAAAAATAAAAAATAAAAAAAAAATCAAACATACAGATTTATAGTGGTTCAACAATGTGCCTATGTCCACTCCCTAAGCAACCATTTAGGTCTTTTTACTTTTCTTTTTTTTCAAACTCAAGAATAACCTTTCCTTTTATAAATTAAGGAACAACCTTTACACTTCTCTCTTTTAATGTAGGAATAAGAGAGACAACCTACCAATGAGCTCCTTGATATCGGGACTACACTTGAATGAATGGAATTTTGCTTATGACTCCATCCTTTTATCGGCCAATTGGGGGTCTAGAGGGCGAGGGTCTTTACATTGGTAATGACCCTAAGATATGGTGCGTGTTTGGATCAATGAGGATCCTTTAGGCCTTTTGTGAGTTCAAAGCCTTAAGTCCAAATTGGGGTCATATGGGGGCCAAGTTAGGACAATACATTGGTATCATCCCTAGAAATTGTGGAGTCGCCATCTGACTTTGGTTGGGACAAGAATTTGGGGAAGGCAAAATCTATGCCTAAACTGAGTCAATTAAAATGCCCATTTTGTCTTCATTTGATCAAAGATCAAGTTTGAAAATTGGGTACGACTTGGAAAACAGGTTAGGCACCCCCAAACCACCCAGATATTGAGATTCGACCTTTGAGCATCTTTGGTTCACTTTTAACATCCTAACCAAGTTTTTAATTGGTCCAATTAAATGGCCTTATGCATGCTTCTAGCGCCATTAAATCAAAAAAACCAAATCAACAACTCAAAGGGGAGGTGGATCAAGCATCAGGGCAAAAGGAGTGACATGCATCTTATTACATATACATAGTCATCTTAAAAAAGGAGAGTGAGGGTCTTATGACATGGCATAGGGTTATCATGCATTTCATCCATACACATTAAATGGTCATTCTTAATCTTATGGGCTGATTAGCAAGACCAAATTTGTGGTCTAAAACAACCAAGCACCTACACCACAAAAATGCTTAAGTTAATAAGTAAAAGAAACATAAGATGAGCAAAACAAATAAGCACAATTCACATTACCATATCTCCCATACAAAGGTACCTAGACATGTTTCTAAGTCCATAATGAGCATAGCTTAACATCACATGAGAAGTAATATAGCATCAAAACATAAACACATGCATCATGGAAGGCAAGGCAAGGAATCATAAACATGTGATGTAAAACACTTAGAGGATTTGAGTGGTCTAAAATAAAATCATTACAAAAAGGGTCTTAGGATTAATGAATTCTCTCCTTTTATAGCTTATAAAAAGTTATGCTTCTACAGACACTACTAACCATCAAGAAGGTTAGCATGCAACTCCAAAGGAGGGGAGTTAAAGGATAAAATAAAGTAATAACATTCTTAAACAAAACCATAACCATGATAAGACTCCCAAGGTCCTATGAACTCTAAGGTCCTCGCTTGGTCACAACCAAATCTAGTCCAAATATAATATTAGAACGTCAACCAATCAAAATATTGAATAGCATAAAACACAAGCATAAAATGATTAATTCTCTTTTGAAGTGAATAGGGGTCCTAAGTAATTAGGCCCCACCTTATTCTATCACTAAGACAACCAAACTTCTTAAAAAAAAGTTTTAGAAAGAAGGAATTTGGATGAAGAAGAAAAAGTTTTGTAATATGTTTCCTAGATTGAAGAGGGTTGTACAACCCATTATGAAAGTTGTACATCCTAGGAAGAGCACTGTACAAACTACCATAAGTCTGTACAACCTCTATTTATTGGGTTTCAAAATTAAAAAAGAAGAAAAGAAGAGAAAGAAGAAAGGCAAAATAGGGGTCTCTTGAATGCCTTTATGTGTTCTTTTTCCCTTAGAGGCTCATTAGATGATTTATATCCTTTAAAATGCTTAGATAATGCATAAAAGTGTAAAGATTAAGCCTTTTTTCTACCTTGGGAATGAATGGAATGGACTAGAGTTTTAGTGTTTCTATGTTAAGGGTTGAATATAAAGTAATTTTGGCAAAGTAACACTAACATTAAGCAAGATTTTTGGATTTTCCTGTGTGCCAAGATTAAACGTAGTGGTATGCATAAAATTAGTGTTAAATATGCTCATGAAATGATGCATGCTATGCATACGACCATCAAGAAACATATCACATAAGTAAGCAAACTCATCATTAATTGTCTTAAACTTAGAAAAAAATACATCAGCATTCTTAAAAGAGACTGGAAACAATAACATCAGTAGTAACAAAAAAAATCAGCTTCATTTGGTTGGTTGATAAGAGCTTCATTTACCCTAACCTTTTCCTTCTTCTTTACCCTTTACCTCATTAGTCAAATCCTCAAGATCAATATTTTATATGGAATCTGCCTCTCTTCTATTTTTTGTATTAGCAATAGCCTTGACAACTCTCTTTAAACTCTATTTCATTTGATTGTCCCCTAGCATAATTTTTAGAAAATCTACCCAAAGTGTTGCGTCCTCCATCATAGTGGGCTTATTCTTTGCCATAAGGCCTTGCATTTCCTTGCCACTTACCTCCTAGATGGAGTTCATAATCATGCTCTCGATATCCTCAAATTTAATCCCTAGGTAAACAACCTCAGTGAACTTGCACGACCTAGTATATTCCCATTATGAATCCATGAAGTTTGCATTTTGTTTTATCAAGTCAACTCCTTTCTTTGGATGATCTTCCACGGTGGCCTAGAAATTTTGATCTAATATATATTGCCTCCTCTATTCTTTAATGATTATTTTCTTATCATTCCATGGTTATATAGACTGAGGACCGTTCACAACCACATATTGACCTGATCCTTAATCATTCTATATCCTTGTAACTTATTTCCCTTTCTTCTTTCTTTTATTCTTCTTATTCTCCTCTTCTAATGCATCTTGATAATTTTGATATCCAAGTTACCAATATCCATATGGAAAAAGGCCTTCTTAAATTCTTTTAGATCACTGCCCAATGACTTTTCATTCTCAGTAGCCCCTTACTTAACCTTTCTGACAACTTCTCTTTCTATAATAAAGAAATATAATAATGGTACATTGTGAGCGCCTCGATTTTCACGATTGCACTCGAATGAGTGGAATCTTACTGGCGACTTTCACCTTTTATTGATCATTGAAGGATTGAGAGGACGAAGGGTCATACTTTAGTAATAACCTTTAGTCATGTCATGCAATTTGGATCAATGGGGATCCTTGAGGCTTCACATTATTTAGAATCCTTTTTTTTCTAAGGTAAAAGGTTAATGGGGGACCAAGGTGAGACAACATAGTGGTATCATCCGTAAATGCAATATTAAGTTGCCACCCAACTTTGATCGGGACAAGAATCTAGGGAAGGCAAAACTTGAACCTATTCTAAGTAAATTAAAAGGACCATTTCATCTTGACCCCATCAGAGATCGGGTTTGAAAATTAGGTATATTGGACTAAGTTGGTCAAACCTAAGTCAAAACTTTTTTTTGATCATGACAATATAAATTAATATGTTCTAACATCAATTTTAAGTGTTGATTTTTTAGTTTTTAAGATAGGTTTGCATTAGAGGTTGAATGAGAGTCAAAATCTCAAGCATTGTTAAATGCATCCTAATTTGCGGTCAAGAACCTTTGATTGGTGACCACTATCTTACAAAGCAATAGGTGAAATTGGGTTAGATGAATTTAAGAAGCAAATTGCAGTCATAATTTTGCCAAGAAGTTAATGAAAATGAAATAGAAGAATTCACAGTGAGAGTCGAGTCCATGTTTGCGATCGTGATTTTTGCAATTACCTAGAGGGAATCAAATCCTCAAACAGAGCATGCCAAATGTGCTAAAGAGTCGGTGGTATATCAAAATTCACGAGGATGAAATATTAGTCATGATCGTTAATTAATGAAGTAGTATCTTCTTGTAAAACAAAAGGATTCTTGGTGACTGTTGTGTCCAAGAAGAAAATAAATCATGACTACGACTTTTGTCTAGCTCGAAGAACATAATGGTTATTTTTCTTTGAAGACCAATGGTAGCGTGTCATATGGAATAGCTGTTAGATACAAACGAGATTCTTTACTGCGATTTGAGTAATTTTAGTGCAAGAAGAGAAAGTGCAACTGCAAATGTCCAATTACAAATGTGAACTTTGTTTAACAGACATTTAATGTAAGATTTATTTAGTACAACTTGAAGATCTAAGCATAGTTTTATTTGTAACATCTCTTTGGTGGTTGTTGTCTATAAATACTCCACCAAACAGACATGAATACAAAAGAATAATATTGAATGTAGCCAAACTCTTGTAATTTTATTTCTCAACCTTTAATTCTTATATGTACATTGGTATTATTGGGTGTAAGCATTAAACACCATTCTTCTTGGGTTTGAGAGTTAGCCTACCTATAAAACTCTTGTATCGATTAAGTGTGAGCCTTTGAGAAAACATTTGAGAGGTTTTTGTGTGATCCTTGAAACACAAGTTGTAAGGTTGTGTGTGAGCCATAAAACACAAAGTGTGAAAGTTTGGTGTAAGCTTCAAAACACCATTTAGTGTTAGTAAAATACCCAATTGTGAAAAATTTGGGAGTAGACATAGGGTTTGTTAACACTCGAACCACAATAAAATATAGTGACTATTCTCCTACTTCTTATATTTTCTTCTTTCAATACCATCCCTCCAATTTTAAAATTTTTCATTAATTCTACCCCTTTCTTGGTGCTCAAGGGACAAGAAGTGGTATCAGAACAAGGTATCATTGATACCCTTAATTGTACGAGTAAAGATAAATGATATAAGAAGGAATCGATACTCATCTCAAGCCATATTTTGACAAATCCAATTATACACATTAGAAGTATAGAATGGAAGTATATTTGGACAACAATGTGGGGAATCTTTAGGATATAATTGCAAAAGAATGGAAGCCTCCTACCAAGGTGGTTGATGGAAGTGTCGAATTAATCCCAAGGAAGGAATGGTGAAAGCTCATAGAAGATCAAATGGAAGAAATAAAAGGGCAATGATAATTCTTCTCAGTTCTTTATCAAATGAGGGGATACAAAGAGTACAACACTATCTCACTGCCCATGGAATTTGGAAAGCTTTGGAGAATTACCATGAAGGTACAACCTTGGTGAAGTTTAGCATATTATAGATGTATGTGATTGAATGAGAGCTATTCATGATAAAAGACTATGAAAGTATCACCGATATGACAAATAGACTCCTATCCATCATCACAAATGTGAAGAAATTTAGAAGAGTACTAACTAATCATGAGGTAAACACCAAAATACTCAAATCTTTACCTCTTAAAAAGTTTGCTGCAAGGGTGTGTAGTATTCAAGAGTTAAATCTAAAAAGTGAAAAAGTGGCAACATATGTCCTTATAGGCAAGCTTCTTACCCATGAGCTAGGCTTGAAAAAAGATGATAGGGCAGAGGATAAGAATGATAAAACAAAAAAGAAGACCCTGGCTCTTAAATCCTCAAAAGAGGTAAAAGTTGTCTCAATTGATTATGATAGTGAAAAGGAAGAGAAGGAGCTGGCCATGATTTTTAAAAGGACCAAGGAGGTGATAAGGAAAATAAAGGATAACAGGAACTTCAAGAAGGCATCTCCTAACCTCAAGGAAATGAAAAATAAAGTGGCTTGTTGTGAGCGTGGCAAATAAGGTCACACTAAATATGACTACCCTAAGCTGAAAAAGAAGAAGAAAAAGGACAAGAAAAGAAGAAAAGCTTCAAAGCAACTTGGGATTACAGTTTTAGTGAGGAGGATAAAGATGAGGAAGTGGCAAATCTTTGTTTAATGGCACATGTGGATGCTTCTAATGAGGTAAGTTCTTCACATCACTCTAATGTTAATTATGATGCATATGATGATGAGCTCCTTAAAGTTCTTACTTTGAGATGTGATGAGTATAATTCACAAATGAAAACTTATAAAAAGAAATGCTTAAACTTGAAAATGAGTTTAACTCATCTAATGAGCTTGTCAGTGAGTTGAAAACTTCAAATGAAGAATTTAAAAATTTTATTGATAGTTTTACTAAAACTTTTCTTATCTATGTTATTTGAGAAAGGAAATTGATTCCTTAAAAGGAGAAGTAATTGAGCTTAGAAATTCTATTTCTAAGTTTCACAAAGGGAAGAAAGCTTTAGATACATTAGTTGTATCTCAAAGACCTCCTCTAGTAAGATATAGTATAGGCTTCAATGGAGCCTCTTCATCTACACCCCCTTTCATCACATTCATTAGAACATCAACCCCTCAAACATCTAGTATTGAGGTAATTGGGAGGAAGAGTGCTCCTAGCACTAACTCACCTATGCCCAAGGGTAAGGGGAAGACACCTTAGGGGCCAAAGCCTAAACCTAAAATGGCTAATCATGCATTCATCAATATTAAGAAGCATGCTCACCCAAACACACAAAAAATTCAATTATACTCCTAATCATTCATGTACATGTTCACATTTTCACCACCATGGTACGAGAAGACCATACTCATACTAAAGTTATGTATAGGAGAAAGACTTACAAATCTAAGCTCCAATGTCACTATTGTATAGAGTTTGGTCACATAAACATTTTTGCTATATTGGAAAGGTTTACCTCAAATTATAGGACCCTTCAAGACCTAACCCCCAAGGACCAAAACATGTTGTGGTACCTAAATAAAGATAATTTATTTTTATTATGTAAGAATGTATGGCAGCCATCAATGAAGATAATGATTGGCATGTGGATAGTGAATACTCAAAGCATATGATGGGAAATAAAAATCTATTCATAGCCATAAAAGAGAAGGAATGTGGTAATTTCACTTTTGGAAACAATGCCAAGGGTAAGGTAATTGGTATTGGCATAATTGGTAAGAATGGTTGTTCACTTGTTGACAATGTTCGTTTAGTAGAAGATTTACAACATAATTTATTAAGTGTAAGTCAATTATGTGATAAGAGTAATAAAGTCACCTTTGACCCTAGAGAATGTAAGGTTACCACTTTGGTGGATATTAAGGTAATATTTAAGGGTGAAAGGAGAAACAATACCTACTTAATTAACTTAAACAATTTGGCTAACCAATCCTTCAAGTGTCTTGTGTCTCTTAGCAATGAATCTTGGCTTTGGCATAAAAGACTTGGTCATGCTAACATGAAGCTCCTACAAAAGCATAAAGGAAAGCTAATGGAAGGTCTTCCTAAGCTAAAATTCTCCTAAGACAAGACATGTGGACCTTGCCAAATGAGAAAACAACATCAAACTTCCTTTAAAGCAAAGAATATTGTAAGTACCTTTAGACCTCTTCAACTCATCCATATGGACTTAATTGGGACCTACTAGGAGTGCTAGTTTAGGTGGGAAGCATTAAGCATTTCCTCTAGTAGGTGATTACTTTAGGTTCACTTGGGTATCCTTTTTAGCTCATAAGAATGATACTTTTAATGCTTTTAAAAGTTTTGCAAGAAGAGTTCAAAAGGAAAAGGGTTGCTTTATCTCTTCTATAAGAAGAGGCCATGGAAAGGAATTTCAAAATGAATCTTTGAAACTTATTGCTTAAAGAATGAGATTTCTCATAATTTTTTTTCTCCTAGAACACCACAACATAATGGCATTGTAGAGAGAAAAAATAGGACTTTAGTAGATATGGCCAAAACTATGCTTAATGAGAATTCTCTGCTTAATTACTTTTGGGCTGAAGCCATCAATACTTCTTGCTATATTGCTAATCATGTTTTCAAAAGGCCCATTCTCAATAAAACTTCTTATGAGCTTTGCAATGTTAGAAAAACTAAGATTTCATACATTAGAGTTTTTGGGTGCAAATGCTACATTCTAAATACTAAGTACAACCTTGAAAATTTGCTTCTAAGACAAATAAAAGTATATTTCTTAGCTATTTAACCTCTAGTAAAGCCAATAGGGTATTCAACAAAAGTGTAATGGTTGTTAAAGTGTCAATGAACATTATGTTTGATGAATCTAATAAACTTGATCTTGGGAAAGATTCTCTTATTGATAATCTTGCAGGTGACTTTGAACAATTAGAGCTTAATTCAACTCTAAAAGAATTGGTTATTGATTTTGAAGATAACAAGTCATCATAAGAAGTTGAGGAATTTTAACCATAATAAGTAGAAAACCCAACTTAATACCTCCCCAATGATTGAAGATTCTCCAAAGATCACCCAAAGGACCTAATCATTGGTAAGACATCCAAAGGAGTAAGTATTAGATCTCAACTTCATGCATTAGATAATAATTTTGCATTTGCTTCTTAATTTGAGCCAAAATCAATTAATAAGGCTCTTGATGATGAAAGTTGGGTGATTTCTATGCAAGAGGAACTTAACCAATTTGAGAGAAACAAAGTTTGAGAACTTATTCCTAGGCCTAAGGAATACCCGGTTGTAGGTTGCAAATGGGTGTTTAGTAATAAGTTAGATGAACAAAGGTTCATTACTAGGAATAAAACTAGATTGATTGCAAAAGGTAACAACTAAGAGGAAGACATTGGTTATGATGAAACCTTTGCCCCATACTAAGATTAAAGGTCATTAGGATTCTTTTAGCATTTGCATGTCATAAGAATTTTAAAATTTTTCAAATGGATATGAAGAGTGCATTTTTGAATGATCTTATTGAGGAGAAAGTTTATGTTGAACAACCTCATAGTTTTGAATCTCATACTTTTCCAAATCTTGTTTTCAAATTAGTTAAAACCTTTTATGGTTTGAAACAAGCTCCAAGAGCTTGGTATGAAAGGTTTAGTTCATTTCTTTTATAAAATGATTTTGAAAAGGGCAAGATTGATATAACTTTATTTATAAAAAAGCACAATCTAGATACACTCAATTGATACACTTTATTTGTCAAAAAACACTATCTAGATACACTCATTGTACAAAATATATGTTGATGATATTATATTTGGTGCTACTAATGAATCTCTTTGTGAAGAATTTGCTAAGTATATGACTACAGAATTTGAGATAGCATAATGGGAGAGCTCAAGTTTTTCTGTGGTCTTCAAATCAAGCAAACCAAAGAGGGCATCTTCATCAATCAATCCAAGTACATAAAGGATGTACTTAAGATATTCGACATGGATGGATGCAAAGTAGCAAAAACACTAATAAGTGCAACTATCAAACTAGACAAAGATTAATCGGGTAAGCCAATTGATGAAAAGAGGTATAGAGGTATGATTAGTTTTCTCTTCTCTATCTCACTGCTTCTAGACCTGACATCATGTTTCGTGTTTGCATGTGTGCTAAGTTTCAATCATGTCCTAAGGAATCTCATTTAAATGTTGACAAAAGGACTCTTAAAAATTTACATGACACATTGCATTAAGGATTGTGGTATCCTAGAAATTCAACCTTTAGTCTTTTTAGGTATTCAGATGTGAATTATGCAAGTAGTTTATCAGATAAAAAGAGCATTTCTAGAACTTGTCAATTTATAGGTGAATGTTTAGTTTCTTGGTTTAGTAAAAGTAAGTTTTGGTTGCCTTATCCACCGTTGACGTGAAATATGTGACAGCTGGTTATTGTTGCACCTAAGTACTTTGGATGAAATAGTAACTCAAAGATTATGGTAAGGATGTTGATCACATTCCCATCAAATGCCACAACACAAGTACAATAAATCTTTTAAAGAATTGCATCCAACATTATAGGAGAAATCATATTGACATTAGACATCATTTTCTTAGAGATCATGTACGAAATGACAATATGTTGTTAGAGTTTATCAATACTAATCATCAACTTGCAAACATTTTTACTAAATTCCTTAATGAAGAAAAGATGAACTTCATTAAGAAGGAGCTAAGGATGCTTGATGGTAGCTCTCTAGGGTGAAAATTTATCTCTCCTCATTTTCTTCATTGTGGTTTTAAATTTCTTTTATTGAATGACATGTTTGATAATTTTATTTGTTGAGTACTTTAAATGTGTTAATTTTTTATGCAATTGTGCTTTTCTATGCCAATTTGCTTGAATTGATTATTAATACATTAAGTTGATCATACTAGGAAGGCCAATTCTTATCCTTTCTTTGTTTTTCTTTTTGCCTCATAATTTGTGGTTGCTATTATACATTCGCAGTCATTTTTTACAGGCATTCATCAATTTTCTATCAAACTCCTAATTTGTTATAGCGACTTTAAGTCGCCACCACAAATTTTTTCAAAAATCAAATTCTTTAACCTTTAACTCCTTCATTTTTTGAGGAAATCTTATTCATTACTGTTGTTTACGGGTTTTTTAATATATATATATATATATATATATATATATATATATATATATCCCTTCTTAGTGTAGTGTAAGTAAGGGGTTGGTCCATAGGGAAGCAAAGTGAATCACATATTAGATGAGTAAGTACTCTAGATGTTTAGGATAACAAAGTAAATCAAATAATAAGGCAAACTAAACCAACAAAGCAAGCAAAACTAAACTAATATAACAATAGAAATCAAATAATATGCAAATCAAACTAGACAACACTTATTCAAATGAAACAACCAATCATCATGAAATGTTTGAGAATGAATTGATTAGAGGATCAACCTGATGTGTTTAAGTGTTTATCTCTAAGTTAACCAAAGATGTCTATGAATAGAACTATACTCACTCTCACTTTTTATATAGTTTGTAAACATAGATTTTACACTCCATGTCAACCTTTTAAACCCATTAAAGTAGGTTTCCTCTCTTGAGTCTAATCCATTAACCTAAATGAATCTAATTGGTTTTCCATCAAAGAAGTTAACTTTCATTATGAATCCTTGACTAATACATCATATATAGTGATCAATCATATATAACAATAATAATTCACAATCAAACTCAAATTCGAATTCATTCATAAAAAAGAAAGATGATCAATTCATTGTTCTATAGAATAATGTAATCTAGTCCATACAACTTAGCCGAAATTCATTACTAAATCAATAAGGCAACCAAAAGCATAAGAGAACATAAAAAGAGAGAAGAAAAGAAGAATGAGATAAAGATCTAAAGAAGTCTTCACTCTTTTAAAAGGTTGGACTTCTACAGGAATTCTAAAAGAAACTAACTCTATCTTTCTAACAGTTTTTTATTTTTCTTGAATACTTTATGAATGATTTCTTATGTCTAAATGTAGGCCGAATCCATGTATTTATAAGCTTTGAAGTGTCCCAAGTCATGCTAGTTCTGAAGAGGTTTCTTTATGAAAGGGTATGATGAAAGAGTGCGTAACTACTCGACAAAATGGTGTGAGTCGGCATAGATACTTTTTGTATGGTCACTGTGGTGACTCAAAATAGTACGTCACTACTGATGACACACTAACTTGTTCCTTTCTTGCTCGGTTTACTTTGTTCTTAGGTTTAAGGCCTTGTAATGCACTTCTATGCAAAATTTAAGCTTGAAAAGGCCTACAAAACATGAAACTCACATAAGAACTATCAAAGTAAAGATAAGCTTACAATCATGGATAATATTGATAAGAAAACATATTAAAAACAAAAGAACATAAAATCCATAAAACACTATACTAATTTACACCATATCAAGATCCCATACACTTAAACCTTGCTTGCGCTCAAGCAAGAAACATAGATCCAAATGGGAACAACTAAGAATGACTTCTCCAAGTCTAAAAGTAATCATACTAGTACACTCATCTTGACCACAAACTAAAGGAGTTTAAGAAAAGAGATTAACAATCAAACTTCCAATGCTCAATAATGACAAAACAAACCGAGTTTCATAGTATAAGCAATAAGGTTAACAATTTGTCTCAAGTTATTAAGAACAAAACCAAAAATACAAAGTCAAGGTGCTAGCTAAAACATGGATAAAGACTTTCATTCCTTAAACTTAGGACTTCTAAGGAGGGTAGTAGCCATTTGTGGTAGGACAAGGAATAAGCGCACGTATTAACCAACAATTTCTCATGGAATTTTTATACATTTTTATAACAAAGTACTTGTGATGTCAACCATCTTTTTGAATGAATGCAAAAAAGGAGCATACTCACTTACACACAACTTACTTAACATGTGTCATGTCAATAAATGATTTTATCCTATTCATAATTTCATAATTCGACGTTAGAAGAATACTTGAGCTCTTTATATATATATATATATATATATACACACACACACATATATTCATTCATTTATGTAAGATCCTTAATAAACATAATTGGTGTTTGACAATTTGTTAGGAAAGTCCAAAACTCATCAACAACAAAATTCTTAGGTATAGCACAAATATCATCCTTTTAAAACCTAAAATGCTTATGAATGAATGCATATGTGAGTTGGTGTGTTTTTCCTAACATCCTAAATTCTAAAATGTGAGAATCATTTGGATGAAGGTTAAAGGATGTTCTTCTATAGAAACAAACTTCTTAAGACAACATGAAGCTAATAATTGAGGCAAAGATTCATATATGCCAATATCATGACGAAGAGAAGAGGAAATGTACTTATAAGCCACAATTTCTCTAAATTTAAGACTAGCAAACCTTGCAACTTCTTCGTGCGTAAGGATAGGAAACTTGGCTCCATAGGTGTTGGCTAGGTCCTCTTCTTCCTCCTTATAGTGATCTTGAGTTCTTAATGATGAAGAACCTTTTTTTCTCCTCATGATTTGTAAGTAGTGAAATGTATAGAGTAAAGAAGGTGGAGAATATGAAATAATTGTGGAGAGAGAGAAAAGAAGAAAATGAGTGATGGAAGAATATGGATGTAGAGAATTTATGAAAGAAGAGTAGAGAATGAAATAGAGAAAAATCAAATGTTTAAAAATTAAGTGTGGTAGAAATGTGAGTTATTGTGGAAGATGAAAGTTAAATAGAAGAATGTAGGGAAGTTAAAAAGGTGAGAAGTTGTGACTTTTAGGGGGAAGACCATAACCTTTCAAATTTGAATTTGAAAATGGGTTAAATAGTGTGTAGGTAGAAGACTGTAGACATGGGTTAAAAAGTAAAAAGTAAGAAGTGATAGTTATTTTTGAAAACTAGTAAAATTAAACTTAAAGGAAAGGATTAAAATGGTGGAAAAATTAATTTTTTTAGGGACGGGTGCACCGACTCGATACACTTGTGTGAGTTGGCACATATGGTTACTGGATGGTCATTGTACCGAGTTGAGACACCCATCCTGACTCGGAACAGGTTTTTCTCTTTTTCTTCATAGAAAAATATGTTATTCCACCAAATGAAAATGCGATGTGTTATAAGCTTTAATAGCTATTTTTAAAAACTAGTAAAATTAAACTTAGAGAAAACATTAAAATGGTGGAAAAATTAATTTTTTTTAGGGATAGGTGTGCCGACTTGGCACACTTGTGTGAGTTGGCACATATGGTTATTGGATGGTCATTATGCCAAGTTGAGACACCCATCTTGACTCGATATCGATTTTTCTCTTTTTTTTTTCACAGAAAAATGTGTTATTCTACCAAATGAAAATGTGATGTGTTATAAGCTTTAAAATAGCAAAATGAAAGAAAATAAAAATAAAAGGAAATAAAGAGTATAGAATAGTGGTGGAGAGAAGAAAAATTATTTAGGGTAAAGAAGGTAAGTATGGAAACATAACTTGATGGTTTAGGGTCTTAATGCATGATGGATTGTAATCCTTTTATCAATATTATGGCAAAAAACATAAGGCTTGTGTCGATGTTCATTTACCTTAAAAGTTTCACCCATAACATTGACTATCTCAACTGCACCTTGTAGAGGGACTTGCACAACTCAAAATGGTCCAGACCATTTAGACTTAACTTACCTAGGAAAAACTTCAATATTGAATTGTATAAGAGAACAAACTGACCTTAAATTCTCTCTTTACAATGTGTTTGTCATGCCATTGTTTAGTCTGGTCCTTGTAGATCCTTGCATTTTCATAGGCATTGGCTCATAATTCTTCTAATTCATTAAGCAGGGGCAGTCTTTTTTTTTACTTGCCTTAGTGAGGTCGAAGTTCAAAGCTCTTGTAGCCCAATACGCCTTATGTTCCAATGCAACTGGTATATGTCAAGATTTCCTATACACCAATTGATAAGGAGTTAACGCAATAGGAGTTTTAGCTTGGCCACTAGTTTATGGATGGTAAGGAGTAGCTATCTTATGTCTTACTCCATACTTCTTCAATAATGACTTAATGATATGGTTACAAAAATGAGAGCCACCATCATTTAAAGGGCTCTAGGAGTACCAAATCTTGGAAATATAGGTTTCTTAAGAAACTTCTTAACAATCTTTGCATCATTGGTAGGGGATGTTATAACATCAACCCATTTGGAGATGTAATCTACCATAACTAAGATGTTCCTCAAAGAGCTTGGAAATAGATCCATGAAGTCTATTCCTTAAACATAAAATATTTATACCTCTAAAATACCTTATAAAGGCATCTCTTGCTTTCTTATAATATTTTGAGTCCTTTGGCAATGATCACATGAAAGAACAAAGATATGAGCATCCTTGAAGAGTGTAGGCCACCAAAAACCTGATTGAAACACCTTGGAAGCTATCTTTTGTGCACCAAAATGGCCTTCAACATCCATAGAATGGAAGTGCCTTAACATATCTTATACCTTATCTTGTGGAACACATCTTATAAACAAACCATTGTCGTTTCTTTTGAAGACTAGGGGTTCATCCCAATAATAGTGTTTAACTTCATTTAAGAATTGTTTTCTTTGATGATAATCCATATTGTAGGGTAAGACACCACTCATTAAATAGTTTACAATTTTGGCGAACCATGAAACTTCCTTATTTGCAACACTAAATAGTTGTTCTCCCATAAATGTCTCATTAATAGGTACCCAATCATCTTGCTTTAGTAACACTTTTTGGTCTAGTCTTGACAAATGATCCACTATAAGGTTCTCACTACCTTTTTTATCTCTAACCTCCTAATCAAATTATTGAAAGCATCAAAATCCAGCAAAGTAACCTTGGCTTTAAGCCTTTCTTGTTTAAGAGATATTTGAGGGTTGCATTATCCAAATAAACTATAACTTTTTTTACCAACCAAATATGCCCTAAACTTATCAAAGGCATATATAATTGCTAAAAGCTCTTTTTTCTATGGTAGTGTAGTTAATTTGAACAGGATCTAATAGTTTGCTTACATAATACACAATATATGGCTTTCCATCTTTCCTTTGACATACTTCTTTTTCGACTCAGCATAATACGTCACTGCTGGTAATAGACTAACTTTTTCCTTTCTTACTCAATTTATTTTGTTCTTCAATCTAAGGCCTCATAATGCACTTATATTCAAATTTTAAGCTCAAAAGTGCCTACAAAACATGAAACTTACATAAGAACTATCAAAGTAAAGGTAGGCTTAGAATTATGGACAATATTGATAAAAAAAAACATACTAAAAATAAAAGAAACATTGACATAAAATCCTTAGAACACTATACTAATATGCACCATATGAGTTACTCATATAATTCATAATTTGTATTCGCGACTAGCTAATGGCAACCACAAATTCTGGTAATTATTAGGCATTTATTATTTTGACTGTCAATTGGTGCCAGCCCCTCATTTAATTCATTGATTACCATTTTTCATTATTTTTCTGCCTATTTAAACCATCTTAACACTCCTCTATTTCACTTTTACCTATTTGTTCATCTATCATTCATTTCTTCTCATAATCCTTCTAAACTCTTTCAACTTTGATCCTTCATGGCATCTAAGAAATTAACCACAATATAAAAAAGGAATGGCATTGCCCAATCTCCAAGCCCTATTTCCCTTCACCTAATGAATGGCATAACCAAAGAAGAAAAAGATAGTTATAAAGCAAACTCCAATAAAATCATCCAAGCCAATAAAATCCCTTCTACCTTTCTTTTTGAATCACTTGGAATCAAGGATGAAATCCATGTTTTTCTTTCAAACCTAAGCTGGAATGAATTTATCTTTAGGGATGAACTAGGGTATGAGGAGATCATCAAGAAGATTATGTGCACTGTTACATTACGCAAGAGAGCAAAATCAATAGTAGGTTCGTACGGTTTAGTTTTTAGGGCTTATGGGGACCCCCACTTTATAACTTTTACCTAACTCTCATCTTTCTTTAACCTTCAAGTCGGATATGATATTACTTTTATTATCTTTAGACTTGATATGATCTATTCTAAATTCTAGTTAGAGATCTCTATTGAAACTAGACATGACCCAAAAATATCTCTGGCCAAATACCTTTAGATCCTCACTAGTTGGCTTCTCCACCGTATCATCACTTTTTTATTACATGCTAGGGGTGATGGGAGCAAAAAGGTTTCCCAGAAAGACCTAGCATTTCTATTTTGCCTAAAAAAAAATAAGCCAATCCAAATAGATTGATACAATATGGATCAATTGATTCATATGAGTGTAAAGCCTAAAAGCCAATTTTCCTCCCTTTTCATGTCACAACCATATATAAATATATGGGAGCCCTTAATGAGGAAAATGAGAAATTCCTCACCAAAAAATACTTGCCCTTCCAAAACTTTCTTGATTTGCCTTATCTGATTAATGCCAAGGCAATCCATCCAGATACCTATGCATATACCTTAGGGTCTTTTAGGGTAAAGAAGAAAGAAACAACTCAAGCTTCATAAAGGAAGAGGCTTGTGATAGAGGAGAGTGCTCAACCAATTCCATCTCCTAAAGCCAAAGCCAAACCTAAAACTTTTGCCATTTCTCTATCTCCCCTATTAATAAGAACTTGGACAAGGTGATGTGCATGGTTAAAAGGAGATTTCTCTTTCTTTCCCACCTTCATAGTAATCTAGTAGACCTCCAAGAGAAGGTGAGTGCAACACCTTACCATCTCCTAGACTTTGAAGAATGGGAGGATGCTCTAGAGGAAAAGGAAGACCAAGGGATGGAAGAAAGAGATGAAGCACAAGATAGAGGAGGAGATGAAGAAGTTGGAGATTCTACTGATAATGACATCTCTTAACTTTTCACGTTTTTCTTATTTAGACATGTAATTCCTTTTATGTTTTTGCTCTTTTTGTCTTTTGGCCTAAGTTTGTAATCCTATAGTGTTTTTATTTTTTCCATGTTTAAATTTAATTTATGTTTTATTTGGATATTAATAAAATATGAAGCTTTTATTCCTTCTATGGTTGTTCTTTATAATGCATCTCTTTATACTTATCCTTATAATTATCTTGTTCTCTCTTTTTTTGATATTGACAAAGAGGGAGACAAATAGTGAATTTGCATGCTATAATTGAGGGGACTATAAATTAAGGGGTAGCAATTTCAATTAGTTTAAGTGCATTTCTAGTTTAAATTGGTATCTTAACAAGTTTAATTTGTTAAACATTGTTAACCATCTCAACTTCACACTTACACATTTTTTATCCCTTACAAAATCAATCTAAGTTGTCAAAATAAAAAAAAAAAAGGAGAGATTATTAGACTAGGTTTGTCAAACCTAATTCAAACTCTCTTTTGATCTTAACAATGTAGATTGATATATTCTACATTAATTTTGAATGTTGATGTTGCAATTTTGAAGATAGGTTTGCATTGGAATTTGAATAGGATCCAAATCTCAAGCATTGTGAAAGACATAATAATTTGCGGTCAAGAACCTCTAATTCGTGATCACTATCTTGCAAAAGGAATAAATGAAATTGTGTTAGATGAATTCGCAGAGCAAATTGCAACCCCAATTTTTCCTAGAAGTTAATGAAGATGAAATAGAAGAATTCGAGGTAAGAGTTGCGTCCATGTTTGCGATCATAATTTTTGCAATTTCTTAGAGGGAATCAAGTCCTCAACCAAAACATGCTACGTGTCCAACTAGTCATTGGTATATCAAAATTCGTGAGGGTGAAATATAGTCGAGACCGTGAATAAATGGAGCAACATCTCTTTGTCAAACAGAAGGATTTGTGGTGGTCATCACATCCAAGAAGAAAATAAATCGCGATCGTGACTTTTTCTAGCTTGAAGAACATAACAATTATTTTTCTTGGAAGACCAATGGTAACGTGCCATAGAGACTAGCTGTTAGATACAAATGGGTCTTACCACGATGTTAATAATTTTAGTGCATAAGAGAAATTGTGACCGTAAATGTCCAATCATGACTGCGAACTCAGTCTGATAGAAATTTAATGCAAGATCTGCCCAGTGCAACTTGAAGATTTAGATATAGTTTTATTTATAACATCTCTTTTGTGTTTGTTGCCCATAAATACTCCACTAAACAAACATGAATGCAAGAGAAGAACATTGAACATAACCAAACCCTTGTAATTTTGTTTCTCAACCTTTAATTCTTATATGTGAGTTGGTATTATTGAGTGTGAGCATTAAACACCATTATTATTAGGTTTGAGAGTTAGCTTAGCTATAAAACTATTGTATAGGTTAAGTGTGAGCCTTTGGGAAAACACTTAAGAGGTTTTTATGTTATCTTTGAAACACACTGTAAGGTTATGTGTGAGACATAAAACACAAAGTGTAAAAGTTTGGTGTAATCTTCAAAACACCATTTAGTGTTAGTAGAATGCCTAATTATGAAGAATTGGGGAGTGAATGTAGGGTTTGTTAACTCCTAAACCATTATAAAATCTAGTGTCTCAACTTTTCTTTTACTTCTTCTATTTTTGTCTTTCAATACCTCCCCTCTAATTTTAAAATTTTTCACCAATTCAACCCCCTTCTTGATGCTAAAGGGCTAATAGGGTATGACTTGGGGAAGTTGTTAGGCAGCCCCCTAAACTTCCCAGATATTAGGATCCAACCTTCGACCATCCTTGGTTCACTTTTAGTACTTTTACCGAGTTATTGATTAGTCCCATTAATGTCCTTAATAATATATATCTAATCACAGTTCAAATAATAAATCAAATCATTAATCAATGGGGAAGGGGATCATGTATCATAGCATAGGGATTTCATGCATCCATCATCCACTCATTCATACACAAAACCATCCATAATGATGAGAGGGGTCATGCATCACGGTATAGGGTAAGCATGTATAAACATCCATCCACACATATAATATTCAAGAGGAGAAATGGTTGAGACCAAGTTCATGGTCTAATCGCTAATAATAACACTTACACACAAGAAGAAGAAACAAGTTAGCAATAAATCAATACAGAGACAAAAAAAAAAAAAAAACCTTAAAGTGAACAAGGCAAGGAAATAAGGTTCATGGTGATCACCATACCATAACTTTATAGCCAAGGTGCACATATATGCATCTAAGTCCATAATAGTTACATATTATCATCACAAACCAAAATACGCATCTTACAACACACATGTATAAATACACAAATCATAAATGGAAGAAAGGGAATGACGACACATACATCATGCCAAGCATTTAGAGGGTATTAGATAACTTTGAGGCAAAGATTCATTTCTATGAAGCCTTTGGGTCATTAAAACTTCCTTCATCTTGCTCATAAAAAGCTAAAAAATCTAGGGCATAAATTACATAGGAATAGTTAGAATGCCCACAATAATCCAAAGGATATAAAAAATTAGAAAAACATTATTCATATGATTGTTTATGAACTTTAACTCAAAGTGGGATATCAAGGTCAAAGGAAACTTAAGTTCCTCTTTTGATCATCACCACAAGATATCAAAGTAGAACAAAAAATAGAACTAGGAACTTCAAAGCAAATAGAAAACACATAACATCTAATGAAGGCAACAAAGAACTAGATAACACTATTCATGAACTTTAACTCAATGAAGGATATCAAGGTCAAAGGAAACTTGAGTTCCTCTCTTGATCATCACCTCATGATAGCAAAAACAAAAAGAAAACTTAACCTTTAAAATCAAAAGAAAGACAATCATAAAAAAAAAAAAAGAAAACATCTTTATTAAAAGTCAATGAAATCATCCATGAAACAAACTAGACACCATTTTTTAAATGAATTAGGATCTTAGGTTATCAAAATTCACCTTATTCTGCCACTGCAGTCATAAGGCACCATGAAGAGAAGCCTCAAAAAGAAAGAAATTCAAAAGGAAAAAAAAAAAAAGAGAAAGTCTACAAAAACCTATCTACCAGTCAAACTAGGTTGTACAACTATGGATAAAGGGTTATACAGCTAAGGAAAAGGGTTGTACAACTTGCCAACAAGGTTTTACAAACTTCCTTTTTTGTATTTGTAAAACCAACAAAAAAAAAAAAGATAAAAGAAGGGAGAGGAAGAGAACGAGGATGAGAGGTTCCTAGCTACATTCTAGTGATGTCTTTGCCCTTAGAAGCATGAAAATTAGTCCAATATCCTTTAAAGATGCTATGGAAATGCACAAATAGGAAAGTAATGTCTTATTTTTGCTTTAGAATAGCTTAGGTAAGGTTAGGGTTTAGGGTTTTTATGTCAAAAGGTGTTTGAGGGGAAATATTGATAGAGTTTTATTATGGTTTTCTAAAAAGCCCCCTCTCTCTTCAAAATAAAGGGTATTTATAAGTGTTGAATGGGTACACAGTGCCAAGAATAAGCTTGGATTAACCATAGACATATCTAATCAAAAAGAAAAGGAGTGTTGTATAGTAATTAGGGTTTGCACAAGGGTTGTACAACCAAGACTGGGCTGTACATCCTTTTATCAAGGTTATACAACCTTAGGGTTTAGTAGGGGAACACTTCTAGAAAGATCCATGAGTTAAGGTTTCAACAAGGTTGTACAACCCTAAGAAAAGTTGTACAATCTTGAATTAAGGGCTTTACAACCCTGATTTATAGGCTATAATGCCCATCAAGGTTGGCTGGTAGCCCTTAACTAGGGTTGGCCTTAGTCTTTAGGCTTGGTTTTGAACTTCTCCAAGGTTTTCTAAGCTTTTTGTTTCTTACTTTGAGCAATTTCCTTTTGCATTCTATGGATTTGATTCAATGAATTTCATCAATGGATCCAAAGATCCAAAATTTGATGCTCACATTTTGCCCCCTGCTTTATGGGGCTTGGAAAATAAAATTTAAGAAATGATAGTTTAAACAAGTCATGACAAAGCAAAGTATAAAATCTAAACATTAGTAAGGATACTAAAGGATACAATTTCCTTAGTAGCTCCTCAAACAAGTGCCAAGGTTCTTAGCAACCTTCTAGCAAGTACTAAGCTTTTTAGCAGCCCTCTAGCTAGTACCAAAATTGATTATCTTCTTCCAGCAGCTCTCGAGCAAGTTCTAGAATTCCCTTCTTAGCAGCCCCTAAGCAAATACTAAACTTCATAGTAGCCCTCTAACATGTAGCAAAGTTAATCATCTTCTCCTAGCAACCCTCGAGAAAGTATTGAAATTCCCTTCTTAATAGCCCTCGAATAGATGTTAAGCTTCCTAGTTGCCCTTTAGCATGTACTAAGGTTGATTATCTTCTTTTAACAATCCTCAAGCAAATACTAGGGTTTCTCCTTAGTAGCCTTCGAGCAAGTGCTAAGCTTTCTATTAGCCTTCTAACAAGTACCAAGGCATTCTACTTTGAATAAATGGTTTCTCATGAATAAGGTTACTTCTGCACTTTTTAATGTTTGCTTTGGTCTTTCTTACTAATTATTCCTAACTTAGGAGTACGTCTTAAATAATTCTTATGTCATTTGAGCCTTTCTGGCATTTATGAGGTTGAATTTCTAGCTTTACAACCCTTTAACCACTATAGGGCTCTATTCTTATCTGAAGGTAATGGGCCTAGGGTTTATAAGTTATGGGAAGTGCTCCTTCAGATCTTGTTATTTTGCAAAGAAAGTCATTCTTTGAGTTCTGCCATTTCGGAGAGGGAAATCTTTCTTGAAAATATTTTTAGGGCTTCAAAAGGAGTCCGCTTGTCATTGAAAAGTATTATAATGATTTGATCAAAATAAAAAAGTAATAAAGGCATTTTGGTAATTGGTCACCTTAGATTATTTTGAGAGCTTAGGTGTATTTTGGTAGTTTAGGTGTAAATAGGCTAGTGGCTAGGCCTGTCAGGCTTGAAGAGACTAGGCCTGCTAGGTCTAATAGGGCCTGCTCGATCCAATAGGGATGTACAGCTCGGGGCCACCATAAAAGGGCCTAGAGCCTTATTTAGGCTTCAAATGTAACTCTTAAACAATCTTGGCTCCTTTCAACAACTGACATGTCTGATTTTTCTGATGATGAGATGTACAACATCTAGGAGGAGTTTCTTAATGAGGATCTTCTAACTCCTGATGCACTTGATCAATTACGATTTTAGTGGGGGTTCGAGTGAGTGACCTTGTTGAAGAAGGCAATAGCGAAGATGATTCCACTTGGCTGCTCTCCAGCTAACAACATACCAACGGCCTACAACCTGTATTGTCATTTATTAGGAGCCACATTGGGATTATAGGTATTCTTTTCCTCTATCAATTTTATTTTTACTTTATGTGCACTTTATTACTATAGGTTCTAAGAACTGCCATTGTATTTGCTACTTGTTTACAAACATTAGGTTAGCTTATAAAATACTTATAAATACTTTATAGGACACTCACTCTTTATTTTTAACAAAATTTTTTTTATTTACCAACCTTGTTGATTGACTTGATTTGCATGGCTTAGGCTTTATTCTTTAACTTAAATGAATAATCCATTATTTCTGAAAATTTACTTATCTTGCAGTATTTTGTCCTTAAATTTTTTATTATTTTTTTAAGGGTAACCCCAGGGTTCATTCCCTTCTTGTTCTTCAACTTACAGGTGTGTATGTTTGTCTTACTATTATTTCCCTTTCTTTTTTTAGGGGATTATTGCCTTCCATAAAGGAAATGACTTTAATGGTCTTACTAGGGCGTGGGGCGTACATTGCATCCCCAAGTAGTGACCCATTTAGAGGAGACAAGGATATGGACTTTTCTACGGCTGCTTCTTGACGAGACATGGAGGATCAATATATAGATGGTACATTCATTGGTAGAGCGATGGATGGACATGACCTATACTTTTCCACTTGCCCCTGATTGGTAAGATTACAATCACTCTTGGGGATTTCACTTTTCAGATTGGGTTGCTATTCACAAGCATTCCATTGCCTACCAATTCTAGGGTACATTATCCTTTTCTTTAGTGAGATTATCTGAGGAGAGTCCTAGATTGAGTTCCCTTGTTAAAGAGGAGTAGGGCCATGATGAGACTGAGTACTCTAACTAATGCTCCAATTATTACTGACGATAGATTGACCAAGGTGGTTGATCAGCATGCTCGTTGCTACTTGCTATATGCCCCATTAGGATCCTTGTTCTCGAATGCTTCTAGGGTGGCGAAGCTATGTATGGTGCTTGTGCTGGAATACTTGGACTTACTACACCACTCTGATTGGGGTTCTACAGTGTTGACGTGCCTTTATCACTATCTCGACCATCACTCCTATAGTCATGGCTCTATGTACGACACCTTGAATGTTCTCATCGTGAGTATCATTAATTTCTTTTGTTCTTTGTACTTTTAGTTCTATTTTATTATTTTGACTCCCATAGCATTCTTTATTAACAAGCATGGGCCATTGAGCTCGACCTATTATAGGGGTTGGATCTTGAGGACAGTATGGAGGGCAGTGATCCTTATTTTACACAGTAGAGTAAAGTGAGCTATAAGGAGTCTTTTGTGACTACTAGATGTGCTCGATTGAACAAGATCACATTGGACCAGGTATTCTCCCTGCACATAAATCACTTTATGAGTCATGATAATTTATTATATTGCTTGGTATTGTACTCATTGTAGCTACGCCTTGACTAAAGAGTTCCCATGGTGGCATGGACACTAGAGGTGGTGGAGGTTGAGGCTTTTTCCTATGGCCATCATCTAATGGTGGATCCCTCTATTTAGGTCTGGTACCTCGACGAGTGCATCTACTAGTGTAGCAAGGATTTGAATGAGTGCCTTATTCCACATCTCTCACTTATGGTATTATCTAGGTGAGGAATCTCATAGGGTAAATCTTACTGCAACATTATGACTCATGCCAAGAAAGCAATTGTCTCTGTTGAGCATCCCTTGCAACTCTTGGATGATTAGTGCACTCATGAAGAGCTTACCATTATTTGATGTGACAATTGATAAGTTTCCTTGCTATGTAACTGATGAAGGGCTTTTCTTAAGTCATACAGGCTAAGGCACTATTACTCAGGTAACTCGAAGGACAACAGTTCATGCTTTTACATCTAGTTTTACCGCTCATCAGGGCCATAAATGGGCCTACATATCTACTTTAAGATGCGTGGAGCCTGTGGTAGTGGGCAGTTTGGCTTCCATGTCAGATAGCTTGGTGGAGTCTTACATGGCTCCACTAACTGGGTTGATGATGTCATTACAAATTACTCAGTTTGCCTGTGCTTTTGAGCTGGCTAAGACCATCCATATGAGTTTCCTATTCCTTTGTGTTTATTGTATCTTAATTGCATTGCCAACTATGCTTCTAAAAATGTCTCTCTTTCTTTTTTTATAGATTTTGCATGTTGAGACTGCGGCCATGGTAGATTTGGTCATTACCCTGAAGAGGACTGTGATGCACCAAACGTCTTCCATATAGGTTAGTGACACACAACATCAAAACAAGAACAATAATGTATGTATGCATGTTCATGATTGGTGTTTAATGTGCTTTATATCTTGAACATCTTAACTCTCGTATTTCTTTATAAAAGACAATCTAACACCAGAGTTATGAGATCAAGGTGAGGGATCGATAGATTGTGATGACAGAGGTAAAGATAAAGCCTCTTGCTGAGATAGCAAAAAAACATAGGTATGTGGACTTAGACGACGACGCCACAAATTAGAAGGTGACCCCTTCCAAGAGTAGAGGCATCTGAATAGTGGATACCCTAAATCCTTTCCCTTTTTAGCTATTTAGGACATTTTCCCTTGTCCTTTTCATTCTAGTACAACATATTAATATATATTTACACAGTTGTACAATTTATTAGGCAATTTGGAAGGTCCTCTTTTTGGATCCTTACATGAGATATGCTAGGGTGAATTGAGTTGGCAGAGCCTCTAATTTTTGTTGAACATTGATATTTTGTCTAGTAATATAGAAATCTAATTTGTTTATTATGCCTCTCAAACATGCATCATCATTTTTCTCACACTTACGTTTCATAAAATAGGTACTTGAGCCATTCGTAACCTAAAAACTTAAAGAAGTCTATCTCAATCTACTCTTGAGGCTTAGGGGTTATATAACTCAACAATTATGAGTTGTATAAGCTTGAGGGTTGTATAGCCTTGCTTAGGGGTTATATAGCCTATGGGTCTAAGCTCTTACTATAAGTAGCTTGTTTTGAACTTTTCCCCTTCATTTGCTTCTACCAACTCTTGAAACATGTCTAGAACTTTCCTAAGGTCTCTCACACCCCAACTTTGTCTAACCTACCATGGACAGGCCTTTTAACTCTTTACTACCTTTCTTTTGTTTGTCTCGACCTATACTACTTGTGGGTAGCATGTGATTTGTGGGATTCCACCACCTATACTTTATACTTTAAAGATATAGAGATCTACCCTCTAAAAGAGGAGTTTGGTGCTATTCTCGATTTTTGGAACACCTCAACCAACCAAATTGCACTGCCTCAGCTTGATTACCCTCATGTCAGAAAGATAGTGAAGTTATTCAATTTGCTATGTAAGGATGTACCCCGGTACGCATTATATGAGAAGAAGATTCTCCTGGCCTCCTTTCATCACTATTTTTCCTTCTAGGGATCATGTTAAAGCTGCTCAGGCTCGCATTGCGGCTGCTATTCTCTGTGTACTTGATGAGAAGGGAATACAACGAGATAAATTTATAGATTCTACCACTCTTGGGGGGAGCCTCGCAAGGGAAGACGCTTGTGCCTATGATCTTAGGTGAGACTATTATGGGACTTGAAGGGTGGCTTTGGGTGTCAACGACTCTTTTATTAGGAGTCCACTACTACTCTAGGTATGTTCTCTCCTCGCTACCATTTTCCTTTTTTCTTTTCCTTATTTTCTTCTCTTTTCTTTTTTTCCTTGCTATTCTTCTTTTGCCCTAAATTTTGCTTTGACCGCTCTCACAAGTTTTCAATCCATCGGGCTGCTTAATTTTGATTAAACCGTCATTTCAGGTTTTAACCTAATGAGCATTTTTACTATTTTTTTCCTTATTTATATTTATATTTCTCTTTTTTTTTTTTTAAATATGGCCGCAACAGAGAATAATATAGTTGGCTGCCTCGACTATGGATGCGAGGTTCTACTACCCATAACATCAGTCCAATTGTCGCCTGATAAAACCAACTACTATTATAGCCAACTGGGCTGAGTGAATATCCCACATCACTATCACTGACATTCGTTAGAGTTGTCCTTAGTGGAACTTGTCATGCACTTCCCTGAGGACATATAGGGATTACATCATCCTTCCTATTTTGGCTTCAAGGACATTTTATGACCTTGCTCATATTCCTTGCTAGTTCAATTCTCCTCAATTTGAGGTATAGTTCCTTCCTTCATTCGTTGAAGGTCATCTGACCCAACGCTTCCTAGACTGGGTTGAGACCACTTGGACTAGTCGCATATCTACGATTTATACACTGGTCGAGACTCTCAGCCTGATGATGATGCAAACTATATGGCATGGTTGCATGGCCTTTAGAGCTATAGGTGTCACATTAACAAACTATAGACAATGATCTTTTATGAGAGAAAATTTATCTCATATTTAATTTTAATTCAAAGACATATATAACTGAATCTGCTCTAGTTATGCAAATGTATTTCCATATGATATTATGCTTAACACAAATCATTTACATTTTCCACATTACACATTAATTGAATGCATGACTTCTACTTTTAACATTGGTACATTATATCATCTAATTGTCTTGCTTAATGCCTTTGTCGCCCTAATCCTTTACTTATTCACCTTCATGACCGAGCTATCCTATCAATGATCCCCTAGTGGTCAGTCGTACTCTTTTTACTTTTGTTTAGATTTTATGCTCTAACTTTTGCCTAAACCACCCTTTTGGGTTTTCGACTTAACGAGCTTTTCTCTTTTTCCCTTTCTTTTTGGTTTCCTTTTTCATTATTTAGTTATGCTCTAATTTTTGCCTAGGTTGCCCTTTTGGGTTTTCGACTTACAAGGCTATTTTCACTTTTCTCACACCTTACATAAAAAACTTCTTTAACCAGTCTAAATTTACCAGCTCAATGAATTTATTTTCATTTGTATCTGTTAATTTCATTGCTCCACCTGAGTAGATTTGTTGACCACATAAGGGCCTTCCTAGTTTAGCTTAAATTTTCCTTGGGCATCTTTAGTCTGTGGTTGGACTGCCTTTAGTACCAGATCACTAACCTTTTTTTTTTTTTTTTATCACGTTTGGCTTGACCCTCTTGTTGAATGAGCGAGCTAACTTGGCTTGATACAACTGGATATGGTGTAGGGCCTTCAGTCTCTTTTCATCAAGTAGAGCCAACTGTTCAAATCTACTTCTCACCCATTGATACCTAAGGATGTTGGATTTAATCAATACATGTAAAGACTTTACTTCTAACTCGATTGGCAATTTTGCCTCTATCCCATATACCAAAGTGTATGGTGTCATCTCAATCGATGTTCTTGTTGTAGTTTGATAACCCCATAAGGCAACACAAGGCAAAGTGTAATTTTTCAGATTAGTCATTGTATGTCCCAACAATCTTCATAAGGATGTTCTTCTTTATCACTTACGCTGCTCTGTTAGCCTGCATCTGTAAGGAGATGATTTGTGATGTTTCACCCCATATTTTCTCAACATGTCCTTGACTTCTGCTTGGAAATAGACCCATTATTTACAATAATATGGTATGGCAAAATATAGTGGGAGATGAGGTTTTTCTTCATAAATCGTGCCATCTGCTTTGCTCCCAACTTACCCAAGGCTTCGGCCTCTACTCACTTTGAGAAGTAGTCCATCACTACTACGATGTACTTATGCCCCTGGTAAAAGTCAATTTGACTTCCTTGATTACATCAATGCTCCATATAGGTACGTGTACCTCTTCCATGACCTTATAGGTGTCTTCCTCAGCCACACATCATAAATGAACATCGTTAGGCATTCTTTTACACATTACCTCGTCATACACCATGAATTGTGAAGACAATCTATGGATCACATCCTTATCCTTCTTCATAACCCCTTTTGGGTATTCACTATCTTTTAAGTACCTTTGTATATCAAAATACCAGGGGTGGTTTTTTACTATCACTTGCATCACACCTACACCTATGTAGCACAACATCCTAGACTGAAGTGTGATAAGTAGCTTCATAAGCATTACCTTAGGCCCTTCCCAATCAAAGACCAAAGTAGACAAGGCATCAACCATTACATTTTCTTGTCTCAACAGGTGATGAAATGTGATCTTGTAGAAGTTTTGGACCAACCCCTTTAGATACTCTAAGTATGGGGTTAAATGTTCTTCTTTCAACTCCCACTCATCTATTATCTATGAAATGACCAACAATGAATCACTAAAAACCTTCATTACCTTAAACTTTATCTGCTTTAGGAGTTCAAGTCCTAATGCACATGCTTCATAGTCAGCCATGTTATTAGTCACCTTATAGTAAAGCTTTTTAGCTACAGAAAAGAGTTCTTCACGCAAAATCATAATTGCCCCTATACCTGCTTCTTTCTTATTAACTACTCCATCAAAGTAAACTCTCCACCTTAGAGGTTTGATTGCTTCTAACACCTCGTCTAAAAACTAGGGCGGCTTAGACTCTTCTTCTTCAAGGGTTTATTGTGCTAAAGACTTTGAGACTGCCCATCCTTTGATCACCTTATTGGCTACATACTTAATGTCAAATTCAATCAACATTATCAACCACTTAGCAAATCTTCCTATTAGGGAAGGGGCCTTATAGAGGTATCTAACTAGGTCTAGCTTTGAGATCACCTCTACTGAGTATGACTAAAAGTAATGCCTCAACTTTTTCATTGCCAAAACTAGTGCTAGATAGGTCTTCTCAACTTGTTTGTATTTCTCTTCACATGATAACAACTTCTTGCTGAGGTAAAATACTACATGCTTACTCCATGTTTTATCTTCTTGAGCCAACATTGCACCTATAAAACTATCCTCCATTATTTAGATACAAAATTAAAGGTCTTCCCAGCCTTGGTGGCTTTAGCACTAGTGGGTTAGTCAAATACTCTTTTACCTTTCAAAGAACTTTTGAAACTACTCATTCCATTCCATCAGCTTATTCTTCCTTATGAACTTGAAAATGGGTTCACCTATGGGGGTTAATCTTATTATGAACTGGCTGATGCACTGTAAATGTCCCTAGAAACCTTATACCTCCTTTTTGTCTTAGGTGTAGGCATTTATTGAATGGCCTTTACCTTATATGGATCCACTTTGTTTCCCTTCTCGCTGACTACATATCCTAATAGCTTACCGAACACATACTTCTTAAAATTCAGCCTCAGATTGTATTTATCAACTCTCTTCAAAAACTTATTCAAAGCTTCAAAGTGCCCTTCCCTAGTCTCTGACTTCACCATCATACCATCCATGTACACCTCTATCTCTTTATGGATCAAGTCACGTAGTAGGGCAATTGCCATTCACTAGTAGGTTGCTCCTACATTCTTCAAGCCAAACGACATCACCTTGTAGCAATACATCTTTCATTCTGTGATTAAAGCTATCTTCACCTTATATATGATGGCTATGAGAATCTAGTTATACCTAGAGAATCTGTCCATGAAGGAATACATTACACAAATTACAGTGTTGTCAACTAGCACATTTATGTGTGGCAAAGGAAAATCATCCTTTTTCATGCTTTTATTCAGATCCCTATAGTTGATACATATCATCACCCTTCCATCCTTTTTTAGTACTAGCACTATGTTGGCAAACCATTTCGAGTAGTCTACCACCTCTAACTTCTTCCTTAACCAATTAGGCCTATTTAAGTCTCATCCTTCACAGTTTCTGTTTCTTTGGCTTTATGTGTGGGTAGGTCAAGATTCTGTGTTTTACAATTCTTCTATTGACCCCTAGCATGTCTTCGTTCATCCAAGCAAAAGCCCTCCAGTTTTTCCTAAGCAACTGTTCAAATTTCCTTTGTTCCTCTAGTGTGACATCACTGGCAATGAGAGAGACCTTTGGATTTTTCTGTGTGCCAAGGTTAAGTGCAGTAGTATCTATAAAATTAATGTTAAATATGCTCATGAAATGATGCATGCTATGCTCACTACCATCAGGAAACACATCACACAAGTAAGCAAACCCATCATTTATTACCTTAAACATAGAAAAAAATAGCTCATCATCCTCAAAGAGACTAGAAATAAGAACATTAGTACAAGAAACAAGAAAGAGAAATTCCTTTTTGTCTGGTTGGTTGACTAGAGCTTCTTTTATGTGACCCTTTTCTTCTTCTTCATCCTTTACTCCATCAGTTAGAACCTCAAGATCAACATTTTGCATAGGATCTATCTCTTTCCCATCATCTATTCCAATAATAGCTTTGACCACCTCTTTAAAACTTTATTTCATTTGATCATCCTCGAGCTTAATCTTTAGAAATTTTACCCATAGTGTTGCCCCTTCTGTTAGGGTAGGCTCAATTTTGGCCATAAAATTCTTCTTTTCCTTATCGCCTACTTCCTCAATGGAGTTCATAATCATGCTCTCAATGTCTTCCAACTTTATCCCCATGTAGGCACATTCAGTAAACTTGCAAGGCCCAATATACTCCCATTTTAAGTCCACAAATGATGCATCCCGCTTTAGAAAGTCAAACTTTTTCTCTACATGATCTTCCTTAGTGGCCCAAAAGTTTTGATATAGTGCATACTACTCCTACTCCTTTTGTTCATCAGTGGCCTTATTTGTATCCTTTCAAGGCCACATAGACCATGGATGATATAAAACAACATGTTGACCTGGCTCTTGACCTTCCATTGTCTTTGTGACCTATTTTCCCTACTTCTTTTTCTACTCATCATCCTCCTCTTCTAATGGGTTTTGATAATTTTGATACCCTAATTTGCCAACATCTAGCTAGAAAAAGGCTTTCTCAAGTTCGTCTATGTCATTACCTGATGACTTCTCACTCTGAATGGTTCTTTGTTTTTTTTTTTTTTTGGAGAACTTCACCTTTTTTCTTAAAAAAGTATGATATTGGCCCACACAAATCGCTTTTTTCTTGCTTTGACCCTTCATCATGGTACCTCAATCCTTTCTTAGTAGTATGAGTAGGAATCTCTAGGAACTCTAATATGTCAGTGGAATTCTTTTTTAACCCCTATCCAGGAAGGAAGTTTATGCTCTTTATAATCCTTATTACTTTCGGATTAATCTATTTGTCTGAAACTCCAGCAACTTGAAACCCCTAGAGATGTGGAATTGCCACACTTAAAGCTAACACAATTTCTCCAACTTTTGCATAAATGGTCACAATTTCACCGTTGTAAGGAATCTTAACATTCTAATGAATGGTGGAGGGCACACCACTGAGAGGATAATACCATGGTCTCCCCAATAAAAGTGAGAAAGTAATCATAATGCCTTTTACTATGAACTCCACCATAACCTCAACTATACTTGTCTTCACCATATTCTTGAATACACCTATAATTGGCCTTCTACTATCATCATAGGCCTAAATGATACTATCAGAAGCCTCAAAGTCTTTCTCAGATAACCTAAACTTATGTAATAACTTTGCAAGATAAACATTAATCGCAAAACCATCATCTACCATCACACAGGGTGTATGCCTTCCCTTCACCTTAGCTCAAACAAATAAGGCCACATTATCATCTTTTCCTTCTGGGGCCAAATCCTTATTTGAAATAGTGATTTTACCTTATAAACCACTAATGCAATAACGTCCTTCAAAATAGCTTTATTGGGAATAATTAAGTTCGATAAAGGCTCCATCATAGCCTTTTTATGATATTGAAAAGTGATAAGTAACTCCCATACACTAATCTGAGCAAACATCTTCTTTAATTGCTTCACTATAAGGTTGTCTTCTTCTTTCTCTTTTGCAATGTCTTCGTCTGCCCCTTTCTCCACCCTTGGTTAGAGCTTTTTTTTATCAAAATAGTACTTCCCATTGCAAGTCATATGGTCACTTGCTCAACCTCTTTCTTCTCATAGCTTTCCTCCCATATCTGAATCATTCCCCTTCTCACCTCTTATGTCTCCTCATCTAAGCTTTCCCATGGATTGATAGCATAAATTATTAAAGCGTCCTTTACGAGCTCCTCTATAGTGGCCATAACAACTTCTTCAGGAATTCTAAAATCTATCATAAATGTCCTTTGGTTGGAGGAGGAACATTATAATAGTTTAGGAGATGGTTTCCTCAAATACTAGGCCTGTTAGAGTTAGATAGAAGAACTATCTTATTATTGATAACATCTTGAATCTCATGCCTCAATCTATAATAGTCATTAGTGTTATGACCTGCTCTTTGATGAAAAGCACAGTAAGCATTGATGTCATATCCTCTTAGCAGCGGATTAGGAGGTGGGCTCGGTGCTAAAGGCTTCAACACTCCCTTCTTTTATAGCCTCTTAAATCCTTTAGATATAAGCATTTCTAAATTAGTCAACTATCTTGATGCCCTTACTGGATTAACATCAACCATCTAATTCCCTTTTACTTACGATTGAGATAAGGTGCTTCTCATTCCTCCATATTGCCTTCTTAATTTAGACTCTAACTCTTTAGCCCATTGATTTGCTTCTTGAAGAACTTTAAAATTTATGACCAATATTCCTATGATTTTGGCGTTGATCCCAAGTAAATAACCTTTCACAATCATTTTGTCCTGCTCTCTCTCAGTAGGCCTTGTGGTTTATTGGCCTAAGGCACTAAGAAAGGGGGGAGGGGGGGTTGAATTGGTGTTTAATTAAAAAAATAAAATGAGGGATAAGGTGGTTAAGAAGTTGAGTAGAAAAGGAGATAAATTGACACAAGTGTTTATAGTGGTTCGAATGTTAACTAACCCTATGTCCAATCTCTAATTCTCTATAATTGGGTATTTCACTCAACTCAAATGGTGTTTCCAAGCTCACACCAAACTTTTACAACTTGTGTTTTCTAGGCTCACACAAAAATTGCTTATAAGTGTTTTCAAGGCTCACACTAAAACCTCTCACAAGTGTTTTCAAGGCTCACACTAAAGCCTCACACAATGGTGTTTATTGCTCACACCAAACAATCACTAAAACATAAATAAGAATT
>CATIWR010646299.1:0-25112 GCA_949677035.1 Omphalea diandra | reverse complement strand
TATATATATATATATATATATATATATATATATAGAATCAATCATTATGTCTTTTATTTTTTTCTCTTATTAAATTTTATTTATACTTTATTTTTTAATTTTGGTAATAATTTTTATTATAGTGTAATAATTTTTTAATTATAAAAAATTTGGTAATTTATATAATAATTATTTAAAATATCATTTTTATCAAAAAATTTGAAATTTGAATTTTAGTTACTATTTTCACATTTTAATTTTTACAATGAAAAATCCATTAATCATGGTAGATCATATTTGTTAAAAATAGAAGTAGATAAAAATGTTTTTTAGCTTTAATTTTATTAAAATTATGTTTATATTCTAAAAATAGAGTTATTATCCATTAATCATGAATCATCTTAAAAAAATACTCTTATATAACATTTTTAAATTCATATTTATTTGAAGTTATTTTATAATCATAAATTTTTTTTTAATTTCATTTACTCAATATATATAATTATTTTAATTTTAGAATTTATTTGAGATAAAATTTTATCATTTATTTAGATTTAAAATTTATTTAAAATAAAAATCTATTATCAAACTAATTATTTAATACATAGCCGATTAAAATTGTCATATTAAATTATTTTATTAATATAATTATAATTAAAATAAAAATTATTAAAAATTCAAATATATAATAAAAAATAAAGTTAACAAATATTTTTATATAATATTATTTATTTAGTCAAATATTTTATAATAAATATTTTAATTTTATTAATATTTATAAATATATTTTGAATAATACATTAAATTATAGGATAATCAAGCGGTTGTTTATTATTGTGGATCCACAACACCTAGTTATCTCCAGGCTTGAAAAGTGAGGAAGGAGCCAAAACCTAATCAAAACGCAGTGACGTCGTTTCAATGCTTTTATCACAGTATTGGCGAAGAAGAAGAAGGCCGCAGGATCAGAGCTGCGAGACAGAAAAAGGAAAATGGCGATATCGGGAGAGCTAAGTGTGACTGCAACAACACTCGTGGCTTACCAGAAACACCCACTTCGAGCCGCTCTACCACCTTCACTTTCAAAGGTCCTTCCAACTCTCTTTGATACCTTTATTAATGGCTTCTATTTGCTTATCATTGGCTATTCTTCTAATTTACGCTCATAGCCCTATCTTATCTGCTTAATTAGTGAGAAAAATTAGGAAAATGACCAAAAAAAGGGAAAACACGGTGTCTCGGGAAATGGGCGATTGTTTCTATGTTAGGAAATAAATTATGTAAATTTTACTATTGTGTGATTGGTTATGCCGATTGATCACTTATGGTTATGCTTCGTCATTACATTTGTTGATTTGGGTTCATTTTTGAATATACTCATTCTGGGTTAATCCATGTTTTTTCTTCCTTACGGCTTATTATTTAGCTACTATGCCTCGTATTGGTTGCCTAATGTTGAGATAGACTTATTAGTTGTTGTCAGTCTCCTCGTCTGCCTTGTATTGGGGATAACAATGTGATGAAGATTGGTTGCTGGTGTTACAGCAAGTATGCGTTACGGTGGTGGTTGTTCGGATTTATGCCCAAATTGTTTCCAAAAATTTATTTGGATAAGTAGGTTAGTTACTTTGAGGTATTTTGGTTATGTGGCATGTATGCCGCTGCAACAAGGACATCAATTCGACAGCCTTCTTCCATTGAATGAAATTGCAGATAAGGTTTCACATAGCTGGAACTAAAAGGTTGGATCTTGGGGTATAATCAAGCTGAGCCTAGTCAAGATAGTCTACTAATAATTAGAAAACTTGAGCCTTGAGATTAGACTCAAGCTCTTTTATTTTTCATGCTTGAACAAGATTTGATGGAATATTTGACATGTGATCAACTTGTCTTGACTCCATTATCATTAAAGATTAGTATTTATTTACTATTTTTTAAGTAAAGCTCAAGTAAGCTTAAGTTTAGGTTCAATTTCATAAATTGTCATTTAAGTAATTGATTAAGCTTGTGGGCCACTCGAGTCAAGCATTATAATAATAAAAATTGGCTAAATTTGTCATTTGCATTTCTTGAGTTTGAGCTCAACTCAATTGAAACAGAATTGAATTTGAAAATTTTGCTAGCCTTGTCCAAGCATCTCACAAGTGGTTTAACTTATGTACACCTCTAGTAGCATTTTGCAAGTTGAACAATCATTTTACCATGTGAAATAGTTGTCTTTATGATTATGGGTGAAGCTTATCTTTGCAAAATGTCAGTTGTTACTATGCGAATGATGTTCCAATTATGACATTTTCATTGAAAGACCATGTGTAAGGAACAATTAAATGCTCCTTAGTTAATTTTAACCTAATGCTACATAAACCTATAAACAGATGATTCTTGAATTTTTTTTTTTTTTTTTTTTTAATGTTATATGTGCAATTTTAAAGGATTGTCTCACTATGATGTAGTTTTTTTGTGGTGTCATAAATAGGTGGAGTTCATGGGTTTCCCCGGTGGAGGATCTGGCACCGCCTTAAACACACAGAAATGGCCTGGGCTCGTGCTTGATCGATCTAAAATGCAAGATCACCCAAGAAGATTTTCAGGGATTACTGGAGATTATCAGCTTTCATCAACTTCAATTAGTGAAGAAGCTGAAAGCTTCCTTCTACATGCCATAAACATGAGTTTCTTTGAGCGCTTAAACCTAGCATGGAAGATAATATTCCCATCACCAGCACAAAGAAAGAGCTCAAATGCAAGGATTGCCAAGCAGCGGTTGAAGATGATTCTTTTCTCTGACAGATGTGCAGTTAGTGACAAGGCAAAACGGAAGATTGTAAACAACATTGTGCATGCATTATCAGAATTTGTGGAAATTGAATCACAGGATAAAGTCCAGCTGAGTGTCACTGCTGATACTGATCTTGGGACTGTGTACTCTGTCACTGTGCCTGTGCGACGAGTAAGGCCAGAATATCAGGATGCAGAAGAAATTGGATCAATAACAAACATTGAGTACAAAGATACTGGAGAAACCTCAGGTTCTGTTGATGTCCGATTTGATTTCTTCATTCCAGATGAAAGGAGTCGGTGATTTCCTAAGGCTTACAATAAAATGAGAGTTGGCAAATGTCAAAATGTTGATCATTTTTATGTTTGGAACTTTAGCTAGGGTGATAAGTTTACACTTCTGTGTATATACGAAATTCCTAGTAGTTAGTTGATTGAAGATTTTCTCTCTTTGAATTCACAGTTGGTTGAGTTGTTTAGCAAGTCTATGCCCGTTGAAATCGTTTAGTGTTCTAATGGGAATGTACTGATGTGTGTTTCCAAGCATGACATTTGAATCCTTACCTTTTCTCTTTGGTTTTTACTTAGGATTCTATATCAAGCCTAACGAATTCAGTTCACAGAAAATTACCTTGTCACAACTAATAGTGTCGCTCACTAACATCCAATGTTCTTATTTTCATTTCCTGTTAGGAAAATTTTACTCTATATAAATCTTCAACTCCTTTAGTTTTGTCAATATTTGATTAGGCCTAAAAACAATTTTAGGCCTAATTAGAACACAAATTTTACTTGGGTAATTCACTTGAAGAATTTGTACCATTAGGCCTAACATGAAGCTGCAGCCAACAGCACTTGCAGCGGCCGCAACCTGGTATTATTATTTTTTATGAGTTATAACTGTAGGAAAGGAAACTGGAATTCAAAAAACAAATTTAAATCGAGATATGCAGTGCTAAACCTGTGAATGCACCAGTCATTATTTTTTAATTTAAAATAATTCCCATAATTCGCCCATAAAATTAATTTCCCACCAAAAACCAGAAAAAAAAAATCAAAATCCATCATTTCCGTCCGTTGAACTAGCTGTACACGGTGCTGTTTCGTCTCAGGTTCCGCTGCTGAGGATTTCTCAGTATCATTCTAGTCTAGAAATGAACGGCATTAGGTTACAGTGCGAAAACCCGATTACAGATGCGTTTCCAGGAACCGATTCGCCCCGCAATCCAATAATCTCCTCATTTCTTCTTGGGACTCCGTTACTATCCAAATTTTCGCTTTTTTATACTCATTTATCACCATTCTATCCATTAACAGGATAATTTCGTATCCATACAGTGATTGTTTGCTTTTTGATTTGTGTAGAATCTCCGACTGTATGATGTGGACAGATCTTTGCTTAGATTAAAGGCTCCATCACCGGCTAGGCTTCTCGATTGCTGTTTCCAAAACGAGTCCATAGGGTTTAGCGCGGGTTCTGATGGTTGCATAAGAAGGTTCGTTGTTAAATATGCGATATGCGATCGAATTAGTTGCGTTCTTATGAATACGTTATATTTTGATTTCAGGTCCTTTGGGGACATTGCTTTTGTAGGTATGACTTGGATTCAGGAACTAATGATGTAATGGGAAGTCATGAAGATATAGCAACTTGCGTTGGATATAGTGGTGAAACATGTAATTACCAATACAACTTCATTACGTGTTTTTTTTGTTTTATTTTCGAAGTTGAGTTTTGATTTCCGCGAATTTTAGTCTCTTAAAATTGCAGTATCTCAGGTGAAATATATATATATATATATATATATATATATATATATATATATATGTCCTGGATATATTCGTGGCCTACGGTGTTATTGAAGAATAAACAATGTGCATGTAGTAGTGACTGCAACTTTTGGCTTTCTCATGTACATACATTATCTTAATCCGTATTAACACCATTTACCAAGTATACCAAAATGGTTTCTTCTGTTTGTTTATCTGTGTTAGTTTTGCTATTCAATATGGATATCAGGTGTTGGTGCAAAACAAGTAAATGGTCTTTGACTCTTTAGCGTTCAAGGACTCAGTTGCAATGAAGGTTCTAGATTTTCTATCTGTAAACTTGTGGTTGTAACATGTAACCTTGCGACTGCAGGCTAGAACTCTAGATGTGCCATAAAGAGCAACGATAGGTTACACCTCAAATTTTAGTTCCCTATCACGTACATTGTCCTCTTAGTATCTAAACCATTTATGTACATTGGTACTACTGCTTTAGGAATAGCCTAGAAGTATATCAAATTAGAATTACAATTATCTTTATGACTTTTTTTATTGAATCAGTGGGCTTGATTCTTTAGCATTTAATTTGATCAACTACCAAAAGTTGCAATCTGAAAGGGCTCAAATTTGGTAAGGCAATGTACTAGCTATTAGTTTTTCCTCTTTCACTCAAATTATCTGCTTTTAATACTTTGATGGTTGATGATTCACTTTGTTTTGTAATCTAGGGATGATGGAACCCACTTATCAAGTTATTCTTGAACCACCTTTAAGCATGTAGAATATTTCAATTCAATCCCATAAAGAGCACTAGTTCAAATGTATATTCGCAATATATATAGAGACTTTTACAAGTTAGATGGGAAGAACTTTTTTAATAGAACTCAATTCAAGAAGAAGGAAGAGAAATTACAGCAAGAAGGATGAATTATCTTCCAAGGCTCAGCAGAAGCTAAACAAAATACAGCTAAAAATGCAAAGATGATAAACTAATAAGTTTATAGGCCTGATTATAAAAGAGAGGCTCATGTTAAGTTTATAATCCTGATTATAAAAGAGAGGCTCATGTTTTCATGGCTTTTAATATATGTTATGAAAATCCATTGTGCAACTTCTTTTTTCTTTTATTTTCATATGTTTCTTGTTTTGAATCTAAAATGATCCGTTCATTCTGCCTATTGTAGGCCAAGTGATTTCAGCTAGTTTAGACAAGAATATTATGTTCTGGGATATGCGCTCAGCAAAGCCTCAAGCAAACATGAGAAATCTCAGTGCAGAAGTTGAGTCCATGTCTATCTCTGCTTTTGATTTGATTGTAGCTGTTAGAGCATCAGTACATATAAATGACATGCGAAACTTGGGGAGGCCAGTTTATTCGAAAGAATCGTGTATGGATATTCAAATAAAATGCATCAGCTCATTTCCTAATTCTAAAGGTATTACTTCAACAGTCATGTTAATTTTGTGTGTTGGTGAACAACAAATCATTTTGGTAGAGAAAGCTTCATTGGAAGGATGTCACTATCAGAAGATAACATGAAATGCTAAAGAGTGAACCTACATAATTGTATATGTTTTATGACCTTACATCTCCTATGTGTTGGTTGTTGTAGTTCTGTTGCAATGCAATGCAACTGTATACCTATGTCTCCATGTGTTTGTGCATACAAGCATTCATTAGATAATGATTTATTTACTTGCAGGCTATGCCATTGGATTTGTAGATGGACGAGTAGAATTGGAGTTCTTGGATCCATCTAGTTTAAACAGAGGGTCAGTCTTTGGACTATATTTTTGTATAATTCTGATCCATACTTCAGTTGTTGAAAGTCTGAGGCATATGATTTGTTTTTGTTACTGGATATTTTTATAACATTCCTCAAAACAGGGTAGTTGTACACTTCCCATTCTGAATGGTTTTGGTAGATAAGAACTGAGAATATTGCTTGTGTTTCTATTTTTATTATTTTATGTTTTGTATGTTTGGAAGATTCAAACCCACACCATTCCTTCCTTTTACAACCTCAGCCAATGACATAGGACGGCTTTGGTGAATCCTGTATGTAGAGGTTTACTCAAAGTAGGATGGATATGACTTTATTTGGACAATTAAGATTTGCTTGTGGATTCAAACCCACACCATTGTTAACAGTGAATTTGGGCAGACTTTCGGTTTGAGGTTGTTCAATGGCATATTAATTAGGGCTTGATGGAAGAAATTATAGATCTGAATTGGTTAGGGTTTTGTTGTGAGTTGAACAATTGTGGGATTCTAAAGCTTCGAGCCTAGAATTCCTTAGACCTCACACTCAAGGTTCCCTAGGCTTCACTACTTAGTTGGATGCATCATACAATCCAGAGAAACATAATAGCTAGAAAAGCCAATCTAATTTTGTTTGTTGCACTATTTTATTAGAAATTGAACATTTCAAGTACATATACATATCGACTCAAAGCACTTGCTAATCTTTGAGTATTTTATAAGGGTAACAACTGTTACAATCAAAGACCTAATTAAAGTAAAGGACTTCAAAAGAAGCCTAAGATAGCAGCCCAGACTATTCCATCAAAGCTGCTAATTGCAAATACCCTTAAATAAAAGATGAACTTATAATTAGCGACTGGTAGTTGACAAAAAAAAAAAAAATGACGAGGAAATTTAACTATGACTAGAAAGACTTTCTAAGGTCAATAGTGGCCAAACTTAGTGTAGACCTAATATATAAATGTTACCTTTCATCCTTTTCTTTTTCTTGGAATTTTTTGTTGGCTTATCAGTCTTGGGCCTAGGTTATGAACATAATAAACATTTGAGCCAATGAGGATCACTTCTATAGCACTTAAGATATATTAGAGGCTGCTTGGGTATTGCAGACTTCTAGTTAGATTGTGTAAGCTGGAACTTCACAAACAGAAAGATAAATGCTTCCTATTAAATATTTAAGAACTTATTTTTAAAATTTTTTCAGAATTAAATTGCTCTAATACTCAACTCAACTCAACTCAATTAAGCCTTAATCCCAAGTTAATGCACTAATATCATATGAAATTTTAACTTGCATGATTGCAGTGCCTTTACCAGTATCAACGATGATAGACTGTAATTTTTGGAAGATTTATAAATGTTCCTACTCTTGATGTAATATTTATGCTCTGTAGTTGCTTTCAGAATGCAAAAGCATTTGAACGTCTGCCCTCCTTTTTGTTTGTTGTTCAGAAGGAACTGATCATATAGTTTACTCAATGGCTTTGGGTACCACATTGTTGATTTCAGTTCTGGAATTTGGAACAAATTGCTATAATGCCACATTACCTTATACATCTCAAAATTTTATGCAGATATGCTTTCCAGTGTCATCCAAAGTCAAGTGTTGGAAGCGAACATCTAATTTTGATTAATGACCAATCCTGTGAATGGGTAACTATTGCAGTTTTGGTGAAACTTAAAATTAACTAGGTGGTGTTGATGTAGTGAATCTGGCATTTTTTTTACTGGTGATAATCATGGCTACATTATTGCATGGAATGATGAAAGTAAAAGAAGATTGTATGAGGTATAGTTCTCCCAATTCAAACTGATCTTTGCACCATTTATTCACTCAGGCTGTTAACTTTCTCTGTTTTTAGTAACTTTTCTTGATTTTAGCTTCCTAGATACCCAAACAGTGTGGCATCTTTATCATTCAATCATGTGGGAGAACTTTTGGCTATTGCTTCCAGCTACACTTACCAAGAAGCTAATGAAATGTATGCACTCGTTTGTTGTCAACTGTTTTCTGTTTGTAGTTTATGTTTATCCTTTCTTTTCAATATGAAACCCCACTGCTGCAGTTTATTGCTGTATGTCATATTTTTTCCTGTGTGATATTTTCTCATTTGGTTTTGTTCAGTGCGGAGTCAGGACTTCAACATCCAGACATATATACATACCTAAAGAATTTAACAGAAAAAATGGAGTCTTCAGACCCTCCATTCTCCCTTCTCACAAATAAAGACTAATGTCACTCTCTGAATTTTGAATAAATTGCTTTTAATGATACTTCTGTGCTTTCTGCTCTATTTTAGTTGACGCCATTCATTATACTTGTTTCATTTGAATTTTTATCATAATTATCATTATTGTTCCTATTACTATTTCTTTGAGATGGTTATTCATCTTAGCTTTTTCATATCTACTATGATCATTTTGGTGGTTCAGTTTACAGTGTTAATATATGCTTATCAGCCAATTTATGTAAATCTTGCATATTTTTCAATAAAGTGTTTCTCCATGACAGGGAACTGTCCCCTCAAATATATATTCAGAAAATGGATGACAATTAGGTCATTTCTGCTGGTTCTCAAGTAGGAAAATTGTAGTAGATCACTTGGTGGAAAAGGTAATTGTCACAATCTATATGATAGATCTACTCTATATTGTTTTGTTTTTGATGTTCTTGTCAAGGACAGGCAGTTGCTAACGACCATATTAAATTGTTCACATTCTATCCTAGTGCCCTTGGTGTTTTTAAGTAATTTGGCTTCATATGAGCAATTTAATCGTTGTGTGTGTTTGATAGTCTGTTCCATTAAGCAAATGCGCTTGATGGGAGAACAAATAAGGAAACCTGGTTCATTTGTACTTCGTGATTGTTTACACCTGTCCCTTCCTTTTCAGATAGTCTGAAGCTGCTCAACCATTTCGATACCTGCCTCTGAACTCTGATATTTTTTACCCGAGAACGCAGTTCTTTGGATGAATTGACCAACTCGCTTAAACAAGTGTCAGGATATCGTCATCTTGGTCATAAGGAGATTAGCTAATTATGTTGGGAAGGTGTGTATTGTATTCAACGAAAGAATTTTTGAAGCAGATTAAAGTTGTCTCACCAAGAGAGTGGAGTTGTATTGTTCTTTTCTGGCAGGAAAAGAGCTACGAATTTAGCAATTACTGCTGTTGTAGAGTATGTTTCAGATATGTAAAATTCCTGAGCCTTTGAACAGGAACAACTTTGACTTCTGTAGTATCGAAGCTATTAGTTGAAACTCTTTGATCATCACCTGCATTGTTTAAACTTTTGTGTTGAGCACCTCCTGATCCCTTATGAGTTACTGTTGTAGTTTGAACTTGGCATAGCACAAGGAACATTCGTTTGAGAGAGAATTTATCATTCAGGCTCCGTTTGTTTGAGGAAATAAATTATCTGATGATCGGAATACATTGAAAATATATTAATTTTTTCAAGACACAGGCATTGGCCACTCGACTACAAGTCCAGCTGGTAATATAAAAAAATATTTTCAGGAGATGAAATGAACCTTAGTTGTACGATCACATAAGCTCATATATATTTTTTATATTGAAATTAAAAAGAAATTTATTGGAAATGATCGTTTGTTGATAAACAAAATCTATTGGTTTTTTTCTAAAAAAAAAGGAAAAATTGAAAAGTATTTATTTTTTTTTATTGTAATTTAAGGGCAAAACATTGCATAGGCCATAAAACACACAAAAGCAAAGCATCGTTTGCGGACAGCAGTGGCAGCCCAATCGCAATTATAACATAGACGACGACAAAGCAATCAGCAAAGATTATATAATTTTTCTTTCGACCAAAAAAAAAAAAAAAACAAAGATTAGATAATTTTTCTCAATCCAACGGTCGAAACCCACCTTTACCCCAAAAAACCCTATATCCTACCTTTCCTATTTTTTTCCTTTTTCCTTATATACCCCCTATAAATACCACAAAAATCTATCCTGCGTTTCTCTCACGCTCTCTCTCTCTCTCTCTCTTTCTCCTGTTTTCCTTTCTAATACGCTTCCGTCCCAGGCCAAACCCCCCACCTAACTAGCCGCCATGTCTGACGAGGAGCACCACTTCGAGTCCAAGGCCGACGCTGGAGCTTCGAAAACCTATCCCCAGCAAGCTGGTGCCATCCGCAAGAATGGTTACATCGTCATCAAGAACCGCCCTTGCAAGGTATCAGATCTTACAGTTCAACATCTCTTTATGCGTATTCGATCTGTTCTAGATCCGTTCATCATTTGATTATTGGATCCCAATTACTTTTTGTTGGTGACTAGCTTTGAATGTGCAATAGGAGATGATGTCATGCCGTTGAAAAACGTTTTGTAGTGGACTGATCTTTAGCAGAGTATTTTTTCTTTTACTGTTTGGATTATGTAATTGATGATATGTTGAACCATTTATTTTATTAGCATAAATTGGAACTACGGATTATTTAGTTATTTGTTTATTTTGGTGTGGAAGTGGTTATTATTGCGTGCTTTAAAAATTAAGAGAATATATTGGGCTAATTTCACCTATTGTGGCTAATTTCTTTTTTTTTTACCCCCAAGAAAGTTATTTGATTTCTAAACTCAAGTCAGCTAGCAAGTTTTTCATCATTGTGTGGAACCTGCAATTGCTTTTTGTTTGGATTCTTGGTGTATTTTAGACTGTTATATTTCATTTTTAGATCGTTATATTTTGTTTTGATTGTTTTCATTTCGTTTCTAAGCTCCAAAAGAGGCTAGAAACTAGCTATATTAGTTGAACGAGGTGAGTTTAGAAATTAACTGACTTCTTGAAACCAAAAAAATAAATAAATGACTTTAGTGAAAATAAGTGAAAAATCTTGGTGACTACGAGTAAAATGAAGCCGAATATATTAGATGTACAATAGGATTCTGGATTGTTTAATTATATATTGGAGTTTTTCGTTTGGTATTTCTTGCTGTTTATAGTGACTTTAGTTTGTAATACCTTTTGAACATTTGTTACAGGTTGTTGAAGTCTCAACCTCCAAAACTGGAAAGCATGGCCATGCCAAGTGTCACTTTGTTGGAATTGATATTTTCAATGGCAAGAAGCTTGAAGATATCGTTCCTTCTTCCCACAACTGTGATGTATGGTCTTTTTTTAAAAAAAAAAAAAGTTTTAGTTGCTCTACTGTTAATCTGATTTCGTTTTATGAATCTTTTAAATTTGTTTGCTGGATGGTTCTGAAGTTTTTTTTACGATGTATATGAATTCTTTAATGGCTTTGCAGGTTCCTCATGTTACCCGTACTGACTACCAGCTGATTGATATCTCTGAGGATGGATTTGTATAGCCTCTGTTCTGTTTTTTGTTTGTGGTTTTGGTTCCACATTCTTAGTTGGTTGGGATTTTTAAGTAATACATTTTTTTAATTTCAGGTGAGTCTGCTGACTGAGAATGGTAATACCAAGGATGACCTGAGGCTTCCAACTGATGAAAATCTGCTGACTCAGGTCAGTCGGAAATTGTGATTTTCCCCAAAACCAAAAAAAATTGTATAGCAAAAGCGTTACTGAAGCATTTGCCCTCGATGTGGTAGTAAGAATGGTAGATATGGGAAATGGGAGTAACTATAAAGTGTTTACACTGCTATATGGTACTGGAAATAAAACGACACAAAAATTTGACTGGATAAATACAAAATTAAATAGAAAGATTTTCACTTTTGAGGCTGGCAAGGGGGGGTTAAAGAAGTGTTCAAACTTCAACTAGTTTCCCTATTGGCCATAAAGAAATTTCAAATGATGATAGTTATCTCATATCCTGCCTCTGCCCTTCCTCCTAAATCTTGAATATTTTATTTAATCCCTTTCTTATAGTGATTGTGTGCTAACTTTAATAACTTGAATTTATGTCAAAAAATAACTTTAGTAACTTGAATATGTTATTTCAATCTTCCTAAGCCTTGAAGGTGTTATTCCCATTCTCCCAAATTCTGGAGATCAATGACTATGTGTTAACTTTAGTCAAAGCCTTTCTCTGAGCTTTGGATGAACTACATAAGGGCAAATGGTAATGTTCAAGGGAGTAAGTGGTTGAGAATTTGTTCCCAATCTTTACCGAATGATGATGGTTTAACAATTTAAAGCTATTTTATGAAATAAAAAAACATGTTGCATATTGAGCCTCTGTTACATGTTATCTAATTCATCATGCAGATTTCTCTGTATTTGTGCAGATCAAGGATGGATTTGCTGAGGGGAAAGATTTGGTTGTGACTGTGATGTCTTCTATGGGAGAGGAGCAGATATGTGCCCTTAAGGACATTGGCCCCAAGTAATTGTTCCTGGCTTTGTGGGGCCATGCCCTTGGTTGGCTGCTGATAATGTAGTTTAGCAGTGGTTTTGTTGTGGGTTTGCAAATTCGGCCCATTTCGAGAAACATTTTACACGAGATGTGGCCTTCGCCTATAAGACCTGTCATTGAGTAGCCTTTTTATTATTTATTTATATGTTTGTACTTGGTGTGGAGAAGAAGTATCTGACGGTGAGACTAGACACTCCTTTGGCACCTTGGGATGTTTCAAACTATTTACAGTGTCATTTGCTGATAGATTTTTAGTTTTATTGATCACTTTTGCTTTTGAAGATACATTTGTAATCTATCTTTTGATGATTATGTTATGAAAATGTGTTAGAGCAGAAATAATTCTCCGTTTTAGTTTTTGTTCCAGTATTTTCTAATGCAGATAGCACATGTTAATGGGATTTTCGGCTGGAGGAAATTCAATAAGAAGCTCACCTTTTGGAGTTTCTTAACCATCTATGTAAGCACTGTGATTCAGGAGTTTTTTTGTTTTTTGGAAGGAAAAAATATTCATTAAACTAGACGATCCACAAACAGCGCATTACAAAGAAAATCAAGAGGATTAACCTCCCAGACAGCAGAGTCAGACGTGGAATGGTAAGCTCTTGCAAACTGATGAGTACCCCCAGAGCTCAACTCTGCCGATAGATCTTTGTAATTCAAGAGTTAAAAGCTGAATATCATATGGAGTTTGTGCCTTACATGGCCCTGTATTTTCAGCATCAGCTTACCTGGTGTTTTAATGCGTTAATGACGATGCTTTCTGGAAACCCTCGCATTGGCCTCTAAGAGAGCACTTTCATCGTAGGTTTAACTAATGACCCAAACCTTTCGGGTATTTAATGCTCTTTTGGCTTCCGTACCTTTCAGAACAGGTTCCAACTAATATGGCTATGTTTATGTATCAATTTAGGATGTTCTTATAGAGACTCAACAACTGCTTCAAATGATGCGAAACTTCAGTTGACTCTGATTCAACAGTGGCACATTGTAGATGTGTCAGTTTATGGTTGATGAGTAATAGAAAATGATCCATTAGCAAGCGAGATCGTCATATAAGAGTGCCTAGAGTCTAGCATCCTTTATGCAAACTCTCTAAGCCCTGATTGTGCTTGATGACAGATTTTTCTAAAACTTGGATACCTCATTGAATATTTCCAACATTCATCATGGAGTGCCATTTGCTTTATCAACAAATATGATTACTTCCAAGCCAATCATCAGGAATGGAGTCTCTCACTTCTCCACTCAAGGCCCTCAGTGAAGGGCTTGTATTTCAACCTTCAACAAGATATGGAAAACTTTGTATTTGATCTGGGGTTATGATCTCAAACAACAGGTACACAATTTCCTGCGCCAATAAGAAAATCATCTTTATTCAAACTAGATGAATGATGATCACCATTATTACTTAAATCAACAAGCAGGGAAATTTATCCTGAAGTTTGGATCTCTATGGCTTTTAAATATGATTGTTCCAATAATATATCACGAATGCAAATTAAAAAGATCCATGAGAATAGCTAGTGATGTTCAAGTTCAACAGCAAACTAGACTTCTCTATAATGTCTAGTTTTTTGTTTTCACTAGAAGATGTTGGAGAAATAGGACCAGATAAGATAGAATTGTAGCAGCTAAAATGACTGAAAAAATAATATTTAAAAAAGTTGAATATAATTTTTTTTAAAAAAAATCTCAAACAAATAGAAGAAATAAAATCAATGACAAGAATAGAAAAATTTCACCATAAAAAATAATAAAAATTACAACATTATTTTATTGTACAGGGAGAATAATAACACTTTCTCTTGAAATAGAAGAAAACATATTCTCTATTTTTTCTTCATGATGAGCTCTCTCTCTCTCTATTTTTTTTCTTTGGATCTCCAAGAATTAATTACATTTTATATTTAAGGATGATGGAAACCTTAACCTTTATATAGACTTTCAAAGTGCATGATACAACTTATAAAATTCAAACTATAACCATTCAATTTCAACATTTGTTGCATCGAATTTGGTACAACAAATCTGGACTTTTTTTTTCCCCTTTTTTCAAAGAATGTAGACAAGGTTCACACTCAATAATCTCCCATGTGAATATTTGATTGAGAATTGATTACATCTTCACACCATTCATTCTATGTTATCTTTTGATGATGCTTATATTTTAATCAGGCTGCAAGAGGATTGACACTAAATAAATTTATCATTATTAACTACTTTTATTATAAAATTTATTAAATTATCTTTGATATAGATTTTTATGCATATCTACGATTTTTCATCTACTTTGTCATGAACGAAGTAGTACTAAACTCAAATTTATTTTGTCATAAAAAATTTTTCTCTTATTTGTGCTCGAGTTCTATTTGTGCCCAAATTCTTTTAATACCATTTTCAACCACATTGTTTCTTTACTAGCTTGTATAGTTGTCATGTATTTTGTTTCTTTTATAGATATAGCCATAACAAATTGCAAATTTGAAATCCAACTTACAACTTTATTAACAAGTGCAAACACATGACCTATAGTGGATTTGTTTTTATCCAAATCACTTGCGTAATTTAAATCAACATATCATTTGACAATAATGTTTAGTCCTCGATAATACAATACAACATTCTAATATTTTCTATCAAGATTTGCTAATACTAACTAACCACTCTTATTGCATATGCAATGTCTATTTTTGTATAAATTATAGCGAATATTAAACTTTCTACTATTGATACATATGATACTCGAAACATTTCTACCTTTTCTGTTTCACTGCTAGAACTCATATCAAAGGATAACTTAAAATTAATAAAAAAAAAATGTTAGAAATTGGCTTACAATCTTGCATGTTGAAGCATCAAAGGAATTTCTTCAAATAATTCTTATGAAGAAGTCAAATCTTTCCAATATTTATGTCTCAGTAAATTTGCATCTGAATCTTGTTTGCTAGTCCTGATTCCTTCATTTCAAACTCTCTAACCAATTATGCTATCAACTCTTTGATATGGTCATTTTTGGGGTATGCTACCAATATATCATCAATATACAAAAATAAAATAATAAATTATTTTAATTAAACCTTATGAAATATGCACAAGGATCTACATTAAGTTTGTCGTATCCAGGACTCATGATGAAGGAATCATATATCATATACCAACACTTAGCGTGTGTTTTAAACGTTATAGAGAGTTGTTCAACATATCAAACCAAGTTTTCTTTTGCTTATTCTTCAAATCCTTTTAGTTGGAGCATATAAATTTTTTCTTCAAGATTTCCATGAAAAAAAAAATAGTTTTCATACTAATTACTCTAGATATAACACATATTGCCAAGATTATTCAAATTATAGTAAGTCAAAACATAAGGGAGAGTATCTCATTGAAGTTAATGCCTTCTTTCTTGGCATACCTTTTTACCACCAATCTTGCAAGATATTGCTCCACTTGATCATCATTGATGCCACATACTGAGATGTATTTAAGCTATTTATTGCCTTTTGGATTGTTGATCGCTTTCCATCCTCGGTTAGAAAGTAGTATGCAAATACTACCTTTCATAATATAATTAGAATACCAAGCTAGTGCTTTTCTGTCTCGAGTTGACCGTTACAATTTTGTACCTCTAAACTCAACTGGTTGTCATTCCTCTTATTCTAGTGTTACTCCAGAAGAATCTTTTTTTTTTCTTTTATGCCATTGTAGTATCTAAATTTTCCTTTGAAGTGTTGTTTTCAATTTTTTTTTTATTGCTTGCCTTCTACAATTATCTTATCTTTATTAATGATAGAAGCGGGATCTCGTAAGTAAAATCCCTTGACTCCTTCCACATAACATAAAAATATACATTTCCCAGATTTTGGATCTAGCTTTTTCATTTATTAGCATCGTACATCACGTACACAGGGACTTTCAAATACATGAAGGTTTGAGTAATCAAAAGGCTTACCAGTCTACATTTCCATTAACATTTTCAACTCAATTACGGTTGATGATGGTTTATTTATTAAATAACAAGTGGTGTTAGAATAATTTTTTTTAAAAGGTAATTACCCAACAGTTATAAGTTAAAGGCTGAAAGAATACACAAATGATAATAAGTAGAATGAGAAGAACGAAAATACAATTGCAAAACTTCACATGACATTAACAGATAGTGTATTGTCAAATATAGAAGAAAAGAATGCAACAAAAAAAAAATCTGGGATCTTCTCACTATATGAGGGCAAACCATTTATAGATAATTTTTTTTAAAAGGAGTCTTTTTACTTTTCAAAAGTTAAAATCTAATTTGGTGACAAAGCACATATATTGAACGTGCTAAACTTCTACTCTTTAACGTCTACTTGATTCATATGATCAACTCATGATCAATTTAACAAATAATATCTTCATGAATTATCTTGTCTTCACTGATGTTGCAATTACTATTATGAGGTTATGTCATATGTGAAGGTTTGCAATTGTATTTTCATTCTTCTCATTCTACTTATTATCATTTGTGTATTTTTTTCAACCTTTAACTTATAACTGTTAGGTAATTATCTTTTCTAAATATTGTTTTTATCTTTAATTTTTATAAATAGAAATTTGCTCGGATTGAATTTTCAATCTTGAAAGTTGTCACTGTTGGTTTTGTCATAAATTGCTAAAATCAAATTTAAGTCTGCTACAAGATCGACAGTGAATTGTAATAGTAGCTATAGTATCAAATAGTACTTGATATAGTAAATTAGTTGTTATAGTGTCAAATTACCATAGTATTCAATATAGCAAACTAAAATTTATAATTTTTTTATTTTTCTGTGTGTTACTGTTCATATGGCAAAAGTTACTACTTATAATATTCATCAAAATTCAAATAGTAACCTTTTTTCTTATCTAGTTTTTGCACATCTCTTCTAAAAATTCTCCTAAATGATTATCTTTTCTAATGAATCTTCAACTCTAATATCACTAGTTTGAACTAGATGGAGTAAGATCATAGCTAAAGTGATTGAAAAAATAATGTTAAAGAAAATTAAATACATGGATTTTTTCGTGAAAAAATTTCAAATAAATAAAAAAATTAACCGACAAGAATAGAAAAATTTTACTCTTAAAAATAATAAGAGTTACAATCTTTCTTTATTGTATAAGAAAAAATAATAACACTTTGTTGAAGGAGAAAAGACTCTATATATGTTTTTTTCACAGCAAGCTCTCATTCCATATTATCTTTCTCTGAATCTCCATGATTGCATTTTATATCCAAAGAATGATGAAAACTTTTCACTTGAAAGTTTTATATAAACTCTTAAAATCAAGGGTGATCAAGTTCGATTATAGACTGGTTATTTACAAGTATTTAAAATTGACAACGGATAATTTTAAATGTCAATCCAATTCAATTCGAATAATTTTAGACTTAGTCCGATTTAGTTCGGATTTTAGATCTTTATTTTACAAAAATTATTTATTTGCTCATATTTATATAATTATAAATATATAAAGTTGATTAATAAATAACTTTCATAACTAACTATTAAGAAAATTATATTAAGTATATTTAATCATTTTTCTGGTGATGTTTATTTAAGAATATATAATTTATATATAGTATATATATATATATATATATATATATATATATAGATATATATATATATATTTTCCAGCCCATAGAAGTACAGAACCACACTGACAATTGGAGTATTGAGGCCATAGCAACCTATAAAAATGCAATGGCGCCGGAGGAAGAAGGGGAGATTGCTTTGGTTTCATCGACAATTTCCTACGACTCACAGCAATTTTGGTATAGAAAAACTATGCAACGACTTTGTCTAAGAGTAGCCCCCACTATCTCATAATTAAAGGTATTGAATATTCAAAGTCATTGTTCGAAAATGCTTTTATTCCATAATGCCTACTTAGTTGAATCTTACAGCTTAATTAGGTCTTAATAAAAACAAACTGACATGTTTTTTTTGTGTTATGTATTCTTCGTTTAACTGCCTGTCTACCAATAATTCCTTTGATTTCCAAATCATGAACGGAACAATTGAACTTGAATCTGACCATTACTAGTACATAAAACTCTTACTTTCTATTCTTTTGATTCTTTCAAGTTCCAACGTCGTATTTTTCAGTTAGTTTAAAATCCGGTGAATATAATTCTATGATCAGCAAACTAATAACAAACAGTAATTAATCATGTTCCCTTGCTAGTGTGAGCGGCAAGCAAACCATGTTGGAAAAATTTGATACGTGCAGGTATCGCACTCCACAGTACCCGCATGTGTGTAGAATCTAAGATCATGCATTAAGTGTTATATTGATAGAAAATAGAATTTATTTGAATGTATATAGAAAATAAAAAAAAAATGAATAAATTTAGTATTTAAAGTGAAAAAATTTAGTATCCGAATTTTAGATACAAAATTAGTTGAAACAAAAAAAATGAATAAATTTTATATTTGAAATAAAGAAATATTATATCCAAATTATGAGTAAAAAACGGTCTAATATAATTGTTGTTATCATCAGAACTATGCTTAGCTCATTGTAAGTTTTATTTGAAGATCCAAAACTAAATCAAAGAGATACAAATTCTAATAAAAAAAGATACAAAAATTGAACATAAAAATAAATAAATTCTATATTTGATGTAAAAAAAAAGCTGTCAAATCCATCTTAGGCACGACAACACTATAATTGTCACGCGATACAATTCATATCAGCTCGGAGAAAAATTACTGCTTCTAGAATATCTGAATACTTGTGGTTTACGTACAAATTAACATAACATAGTGGCTCGGTCCCTATGTCAATCTAATCTACATTAAAACTCTGTTGGGATTGAGTATTTATAAAAGGTTGGAAGGATTAATAATGAAATAAAATAAATGAATTTGGTTTGGAAAGAAAATGTTAAATTATATTTGTTTGTGTTTGGGATGGTAGGAATGAAAATGAATAGTTTGAGCTTGAAACCTATGGAAACACCTCAATTTAGAGTGTTCCAATATAGAGGTTAGGGTGAGTTTGGATGGGTTTAACAAACCCTTAGAAATCAGTCCATTCCACCCAAACACTTCCCGTCCAAATATAAAACTATTTTATAAATCAATTCGTTTTATTCCATTTTTTTATAAACCTCTATTCAAAATAGAATTTAAGCGGCTAAGACGCAACATGGGTGAATTTAAGTTTGAGATTACGTACATATTTCTCATTATGCTATGTTAGTTAATTATTAGTCAAGATATACTTTATTATTATTATTATTATTATTATTATTATTATTATTATTATTATTATTATTATTATTATTAATGGATGATTCATGTTATTAGTTAAAAAAAAAAAAGATGTCAGTCATAAGCTTTTAATATGATGAAGGACTACTATTCTTTCATATTCTTTTAGAAGAAATGAAATTTTTCATTAGTGAACTCAACTATAAATGGTGATTTTTTCGATACAGGTGCAATATTGATATCATTGTGTAAAATTTTAAATTATGTATGTAATTTATTAATTAGTTATAATAATTCTATTAAAAATAAAAAATAATTTAAAGTAATAAATAATTATATATACTAATAAAATTATTACTTAAATAAAAAATTACACTTATTATGACATCATAATACAATACCATTTAAGATATTATAGTTATCGTGCCGAGGACTGATATTAAACAAATAAGAAATAGCCTAAGTTTACTCCAAATGAAAAATCGAGATAAGATAAATTCTCCAGTAAAGTTTACTCCAAGGCCCACTTATTGGATTCAGAACAATAGGCAATCAGCAAAAGTACCATGAACTTGCACGATGAAGGACGAACAACCGGTAATCACTGAACCTTGAACGTGAAATTGAGAAGAGAAGAACAAAAAAATGGTTCGATAAAGAGCATGACAAGGTTCAATGAAACTACACGGACTGATATTAGTAGATGTTGGTTCAATTCATTAATGTCATGTCTGTAATATCAGTGCTGTATTATGAGTTGATAAAAAATAGAAATACTCCCTCGTGTTAATGGTGTTAGGAAATCGCCAAAACAGACAAGTCAACACAGGGGCCCAAAATCACTCTTTTATAGGTAATCCCATTCCAAATCGTATCAGCCAATTACTCAAGTTCCCTTTATCAAACCTTTTCTTTCTTTCCCTACCAGGAAAATTTTTCTCAGCTGACTATCAGAAGATACGCATCATATTTCAAAATTAGGGTGCAGTGCAAGAAACTAAAGTACGTTCAAATGGAAGAGATTATGTCGTCTTCATCTTCACTTTTGCCGTTTTGTCAAGACTCATCCTCTCTACCATCTCTCCAACAACGCCTCAACTTCATCCTCCGAAGCCGTCCTGATCAATGGTGGGCCTATGCCATCTTCTGGCAGGCTTCCAAGGATGCCAGTAGCCGCCTTGTTTTATCGTTTGCTGATAGAGCTTTTAGCAGCTCAAAAGATTTTGCAACCAAAGCTACCAACATTAGGCAGCATAACCATCAGCTCAAATTCGGCCTCAATCTTGATAGAAGGGATGTAACTAAAGAGTTCCAAACTCCTTTCAGTGATGAAATGGACATGGAACGATTGGCAGATGTGGATTTTGCTGATTACGAGTGGTTCTATAGAGTATCAGCAACACGAACATTTGGAATTGGAGATGGAATTCTTGGCCAGGCATTCGGTTCAGGAGCTTTCATCTGGTTGACGGGTGACCATGAGCTACAGTTGTATGAATGTGATAGAGTTAAAGAGGCTCGTCTGCATGGGATACAGACTTTTACCTGCATTTCTACTTCTTGTGGAGTTGTTGAGTTGGGCTCCTCCAATATGATTAATGAAGATTGGAGCCTGGTTCAACTTTGCAAATCATATTTTGGTGCGGACGTAGCCTGCTTGATCAAGCAGCCTGGCCATGACTTTCAGCTTCATATCTCACATCGGACTGGAACTTTCCTTGATATCGGTACGTTTTCAGGTTCTCAAAGGGAGAACTCTCCAGCCAAGCAAAATGAAGGCAATATAAAAAAAGATGCATCCGGTCAAGGTCGATCATCTTCTGGACCTTTTGATTCTGATGACAATTTTGTTGCTGGAAATACAGAACGTCTTGAGAAAAGAGGAAGAAAGACAGTAAGTACAGGTAAAGAATTGCCTCTAAACCATGTTGAAGCGGAGAGGCAGCGGAGAGAGAGACTTAATCTTCGGTTCTATGCACTCCGATCTGTGGTTCCTAACGTGTCAAAGATGGACAAAGCATCTCTACTTGCAGATGCAGTCACTTATATCAAGGAGCTCAAAGCTAAGATTGATGATTTAGAGTCCAAACTGCAAGCATTATCTTCGCATAAACCTAAGATAACTAGTACAAACCTTTGTGATAATCATTCAACTAATTATATGGCTGATAACTTGATGCCATCCGCCTCCAATTATAATACAGCTAACTCCTTGGAAGTGGATGTGAAGATAGTAGGATCAGAAGCTATGATTCGAGTCCAGTCGCCGGATGTTAATTACCCGGCGGCAAGATTGATGGATGCACTTAGGGAGCTTGAGTTTCAAGTTCGTCATGCGAGTGTATCAAGCATCAAGCAGATGGTGCTTCAAGATGTTGTGGTTAGAGTTCCTGATGGATTCACAAATGAAGATATTATCAGAACTGCTATCGTTCAAACAATTCAATGTTAAATAATTGGCTATTGCTCCGACATAGAGGTGATAATTGGCTATCGTCAGATTATTTTTAGATTATATCGTTTTTGATTGATTAATGTTAGATTGCAAGTCGAGTTGGCTTGAATGAGATCATTGGATCAATATATGGAAAAAAATTTAAATTATTTTTCAGATTTAATGTCGATTTGGATTCCTCATAATTTTAATTTTTTAATATATTATTTTGATTTGAACTTAAATATTTTTGATAGTTTAAATCGGATAAATTCAAGTTGGAGAATTAGATTAGATTAATTTAAGTTGATCAACGAATCAAATTTGATTTGATTTGAAAAATTTTCGAATTATTTTGATTTTGAACCATTTTAAATCTTTTCTAAGTCACAGTGGATTTAGATCACTTTGTTTCAGAGAAATTCAGATTAGATATTCACTTCTACTCCAAGTGGAATAGTTATCCAAGATATCATAGTGAGCCTAAGTTGTCGGGTACCTCAAGGTGAAGTTCTTCACTTAAGGAACAAAAAATGATATTATAAACATGCACTTACTAACCTATTTTGTTCTCACTTATCTTTTAATCTATGCAAGCTGTTGTGATTTATGATATATATATGAGTTCATACAGAACAATGATATGTTCAAAATAAGTTTCGATAAATTGTTCTTATACGAGTGTGTTTGCGAGTGCTGAGATTTGCTTCATGAACAAAAATTCCAAGGTAGCTAGGGCATTATTGGTGGCAATAAAAACTAAAAAAGCCTAGGTAGCTAGGCCATTAATTAATTAGATTGAGGGAAAGCTAGAAGTCCAATACACTAGTGGTTATTTATGAGAAATACACTTGTGGGTTGGACATTGCATCTTAGCTTAAAACTTGAAGACATTAGATTTCTGGATCTTTCTAACTTATATTCACCTTAAAGAGCTTTTTTTGCCCCTTTTTTTCAGTGTTCAATAATCATCCCCATAAATAGTTCATAAACTCCACCATAAATAGTTCGAAATTCACTTTGGTCTATTTGACTTATGTTGCTCATCATAGTCTTAGTCCGAGAGTCACCGTGTACTCCTTCAAACCTTGTTTCTTTACACCCTACACTTGGTTTGAGAGACCATACTCCTTTAAATCTCTTTTCTTTCATTATGAGTTATTTTGCTCCACTGGTCCACATAGGAGTCACTTTGGCTCTTTCATCCTCCTGATACAACATCCCAAGCCATCCTTGGGCTCAAACTAATGGAGGTGGAGAATCATGAGCCATCTTTGTCTTGTGTAGAGATCATGAGCCTTCTTTGTCTCGTATGGAGGAGAACCATAAGCACCAACCACTTGTCTATGAAAATTCACTGACCATCATCTCTATTCTCATCCTTGTTGCTGAATTCTAATACCAATTGTTAGACTAGGAGGAGCCTAATACATTGAGCATAACCTTACATGAACTTTTATGAGGAGCGCACTATAGGGAAAAATGCTTCTGTATTTGTTTTTCATTAACTATGCACATTATAAATAATTACAAGAACAAGTAGTTGATAACTACAAGAAGTTAAGATAAACTAATCTACTTAGTTGTTACAACAAATTAGAAGTTCAAATAGAATTTGATAATCCTAGGACTTATCCATAATCCAAGTACTTATCCCTTACACGCCCCCACAAGATGGAGGATCCATCGGAGACTCCATTCTTAGATCCAAAATGAAGAAACTCTGTGCGGCCTAGGGATTTGGTTAGCATGTCTGCCAATTGATCTTTGGAGCTAATGTGCATAACGCGAAGTGCACCATCTGATACACGTTCCCGAGCAAAATGATAATCAAGTGCTAAATGCTTTACACGAGAATGGTATACCGGATTAGCACATAAATAAGTAACATCGGTATTGTCATAAAATAATGTAGGAGATTGCTGGAGCTGAATACCCAAATCACGAACCAAATATTGCACCCATATCACCTCTGCTGCCGCATTTGCAAGGGCCTTGTACTCTGCTTCTGTGGATGACCGAAACACTGACTTTTGGAGGACTGATTTCCATGATACGACATTCGAACCTAAGTAGAATAAATAGGCTATAGTCGAACGACAATTGTCCTTTACACCACCCCAATCTGAATCGAAAAATGCAGTGAGAGTGATCGGAGAAGTTCGTTTAAGAAACAGCCCATGATGAATTGAACCTTTTAAATATCGAAGAACTCGCTTGAGAGCTTGGAAGTGCAGTTGTGTCGGAGCATACATAAATTGAGACGATTTGTTGATAGCAAATGACACATCTGGTCTTGTAATTGACAAATACTGAAGATAACCAACGAGACATCTATAAGATGTCGCATCAACAGGCGGTGAACCATCGACAAGTGAATATGTTGCTGAAGAGCTGACAGGTGTGGCTACTTCTTTTGCACCAGCCATATCAAACCGAGTAAGCAAGTCAGCAATATGCCTGTGCTGAGAAAGAAAAATACCACTTGGGAGTAGAAATAATGTCAATATCAAGAAAGTGATATAAATGTCCCAAATCCTTGATGGAGAATTTGTTGGCCAATCGTTGAACAAACTGATCCATAAACATGGTATTGTTGTTGGAATTTTTACGTGGGCTAATATTAATTATGAGTCTATTTTAATTATTTATAAAACGGACTGAATAATATAATTTATTAATTTAAGGTAAGCCCAATTAAAATGTGATCAATTGAGTTATGGGCTTGTGACACATTTTGTGGGCCGATATGGAAGACGGTCAGTGTAGGCCTATTTTAACATGAACCTGTGATGGGTGGGC